>JBCEWB010389856.1:2538-20783 GCA_039654565.1 Peronia peronii
TCCGCGGTCAGGATGCACTGTCTGTCATTGGCTACGTGGCCTACAACAGCATCGGCAGGAGTCTGGCCTGGAACTTCTTCCGAGGGAAATACCAAATACTGAAGGACCTGTACGTTTTCTCTGTCACCAAGGATACATTATACTTTCTATGCCATGCGGTGAAAAAAACAACAACAACAGAAAGTACAAAACAAACAAACAAAAAACAAAACAAAACAAAAGGGGGGCATGATTTTCTAGGCAGCAGTTAAAGTAGAGTTTAAGTTAGAATTAGGGTGAGAATAAGAAGCGTTGGGATCAGGACTAGAGATCGTCAAATATTGATTTTTAGAATATTCAGGTTTCTACAATGTATTTATTCACGTTAGAAGAAAAAAAAAGTGAGTACAGCGATCCGTCGATTATAGCGGGAGTTACGTTTCAGACCTATTGTTTATTGTATTATTTTTATACATTTAAATCCTTTATAAACCCTTCCCACGCTCCTATAAACCTTTTCTACGCTCTTATAAATCCTCTTAAACACACTTTTGTATATTGTATGCACGTGTAAATTACTGCATATATATTGATTTTGTTTTTATGCCGCACAGAAGCCCAGCGGTTTTGACCTTATGAAATCATTTTACATAAGTATATAGAAAATTCTTGATGTATCGAGATCGCTAAAGGTGAACCGCGAAATGGCCAGGGATTACTGTATCTTGTCCAAGTTGTATGGCATGTTAAACGTATTTGTGAAGCGATTCCAATGCAAAATATGATGACCGAATCTTTGAGCAAATGGCCGTTTCGTGCCACCAGGGTTAATTTATACATTGCACAGATTGCTGATCTGGTCAAAAACACATTCGTTATACTTTGCTTTGGAATTCGCTTCTGTACAGCAGACAAGTGTGGAGAGACTCATATTGTATCACCCTCATTCATATGTTGCCACTCCTTTTAAATATGAATAAATTAATGCAATTAGAGAAAATCTAAAACTCCAACACTGCATATCCTGATACTTTCAGAGTCAAGAAATCGTCGACATGCGGATATAATCTACATATTGTCATCATCAGCATTATCAACATCATCACCATCATCATTGTCATGATCAGAAGTATTATTATCTTCTACATATTAGATGGTATTGTTCTATTGCTCTCTCCAGATTTGGCGATTCCTTCTTTTCCTGGACCCGTGTCATTGGCTCGGTAACCAGCTCATTCAACACTCCCTTTGAACTACAAGAGGTAAAACTCTGACAGTTTGACATGTCTGTATCACTGGTATGTGGGTGGACATTAAGACGATAGCGATCATAGCGAACTTTAGGATGAGGGGAGGGGGAAGGAAAATGCTGGAGCAGATATTGCCTCGGCAAACAATGGCACACAAAGGGTGGAGGTAAGAGAATGATAGAGAGATGAGAAAAGATGAGAGGGTGGAAGAAGGGGACACAAGGGAAAGAAAGATCACTTAATTAACATTTTTTTACTGAGCAAAAGATTCTGAAATGAAAGAGTTGTGTCCCTCACTGGCAGCCCTTTCACATTACTGTGCAATTATTATTTATTAAAGCGAAAATTTCAGAACCACCTTAATCCCACAGAAGGTTTGGCAATAACTTTTCCTCATTCCATTTGACTCAAGTATGACTTCTTGCGGGGAACCGCCCCTCCTACTACCCCCGCTCCAACTCCACACTCTCATCATAGTCTCATTCTTCTCCAAAACTCTTAATTCCATCTGAAGACATCGGAGCGCCTCCGGACCGGTGGTACACTAATCTTCTCCATCTGTCCCATGTTTGGGCTAGGGCCTGGGTCTCCGCAAATGCATTTCTTGGTCAATTTCCTGCAGGTTTTCGGCCCTGGTTCTCTTCTGTCTGCCTCTTTTATGTTTCCCTTAGACTGTTCCTATAGTTTTAGAAAGGCCACTGGATCTTGTATAGGCGTGTATGCAATGGGAGATCGTTGTGACCAGTTCTGTTACTTTCCCGATGAAACACACGACGTATTTAGCAAGTGTACAGAAGAAGAAAAATCACGTTTGTGCTCTCTTCATGAAGCCTACGTCATTAAAAATTTACAAAAGTTCACGATATAGGGAAAATGTGTGTGTGTTTTTTTTTTCCTACCTTATTGTTAAAATTTATTCATATAAACTTTTTTTTCTTTTTTTTTTTATGGCCACTTTTAGAACGACAAGGGGAAAAAAAGGGATTTTTTTGGGTTCTTCTTTACGCTGCTTGCTCAACACCTCTGGTGTCTGGCAAAAAGAAGTAATAGGGTTAATCACTACGATCTCCCATTTCTTCTTCTTCATTCCATAATGTACCAAGCATCAAAGCGTCAGATTGGTAGATTTTCTTCTGGTTGGTACACGCACTTGTTCCAATGTCACTCAGCGTGGTGCCAGAAGAGGAGGAGGGAGAGAGGGGGCAGGTGGCCGAGGGATGAGGCGTCTGTTTGTCGATGATAGCGTAAAAAGTGCTGAGGGTTCGAATCCTACCAGCGAAAGGGAATGATTAGAACCTGCCTGCTTTTTTTTCCCTATTAACTCATTGGTCCCCTGGCTTCTTGGGTAGGAAGCCGGAGGTCTAGCCTTCTCGGATGACGGCAAACATATTTCGGAAGTCCCGTGGCTACTTACTCACCTTAAAGAACCAAATCTTAGGCAATTAAAAATTGAATGAAGAATAAACGGAGATGCCAATGTCCGAGCTAAATGTCCCAATTCCAAATTTTTATCCACAAAAATTACTCTCATCAAACTTTACTCGCAGAGATAATCCTACTTTCTTAGGATTGAAAGACCACATTGTAGACCTAAATGCCCAGTTCTTCTGCGAGTTTTACTGAATCTTTTTTTTTCCCCGCAGGTATCTGACTTCAAAGCTAGTCAGGAAGGAAATCTAGGCTCAGGAGAACGAGCCTTTGATCAGGCTTTGGAAAAGATCGGCAGCAGAATTATATGGATGGAGAAAAATTTGCCCGTCATTTCTAAATGGCTGGACGATAACGGATACTAATCCATATATGTTCTGTCTGATGATTTGTTATATTACTTATGGTTTTGTTGTGTTTTCGGCTGTCTCGTTGTCATTCATCGATTTATATACGCTAGTGATGAGACAAAGTGCCTTCTTAGTTATCCAAGAAGCTTCAAAGAAGCTGTGCCTTGAAAGATCTGCGATCTGAGCTATGATTTTATTATTCGTAATTAGTGCAGGTGCTTCATTTGATTTTTGTTACCACTTTTAAAGCCTTGAAAGAAAATGAAGCAAGGACAAGGTTCATAATATACGCAGTTTGTAAGAACTAGTTGATAAATTATGATTGTTTATTTTTTGAAAATCATTTTATGTTTGTTTATTTTTTATTTTCTTTTACTGTTTACATGACAATTCTAAAATGACATCGTAAATTATTTCAAATACTGATAGTTCCAACTCAGCGAACCTACAAAATCTGAGGAGATATTGTCTAGAAGTGCAAGACTTTCCAGCAAGCATTTGCAATTTTGCAAGGTAGAAGACATGTGAAGTTCATTTTGGCTACATGAGATACGAGAAATAAAGCGAGATCATTGTTTATCCAAAATAGTGTATTGATTCTAAATTGACTTGGTGCGCATCTTTATTTATAATGTGAAAACCTTTTTTTTGCAAGTGCAGTTGACACGCAGATGTATAAAATGAGATAGCTTTAACTGGAGAGCATTTGAAACATCTAAGTCACATTTCACCCATTTTGAACCAAACAAATCAGTGAGAAATTGCAATCAAAATTTAAAGTGCACTCATGCAGACATCGCAAAATAGAAAACTGGAATGCCTAAGATAGTATGTGACCTCATTTTCTGTCTTTTTTTCCAGATGAATTCCCTCAAATTCGATTTGAGCATTATTCCTTCCAGGTTCGTCATTTAAATCTAGATCATTCATGAGTTGTATGCTAGGAACCTCAGACATCAAGTTTCTTACATTGTCTCGTCGCATTTAAGGGAACATAGAACATTTGTCTTGTGAACTCCTAGTGTAATAAGTCTGGGCTACAGACCGATTAGAACACCTGAAAAACTCACAGGAATAGAATTAAAATTGCGATAATCATACATCCACACGTGTGAAAGAGATTGCAGCCATAAACGTATACATAATATAGTAATCAGAGCTAGTCATTACTGTACTAGCTATCCTGAGTTTAATTTGTAATTTATCTCTCTTAGCTTTTGTTGATCATATCCTAAATATTATGTCAAATATACACTGCTTATGATCCATATTACCCAGTAATTTCAGCGTTTGTTTGTTTTTTAATGTGGATGAAAAGGTGATTATAATATATATGTGTAACTATGATTTATGAAAAAGAATACATTTACAATGATGATCCATACTATCCATCCGATGTTTTATCATGTCTTTTATTTCGTCTGTATTGTTCCGTTTGTTTTCTTCTTGTGCACATATTTGTTTCTTTTCTTCAGTCCTCTATCGATACAATTTTTTTTCATAGTATAGTATAGTTTTAAGTATGTACAGAAAATTAACATCTTTATCTAGTTAATCTAGGCATTAACTGACAGAAAGACTCAAGTATCTACCTGGTTCGCACGAAACTTTATGGCAGAATATGTCCTGTTCTGCACTGTCCTGTTTAATCTGTTTCATATTTCTTGAAAGTAATTATTGCAGTCTTTCACTCAGTTCTTTAACCCATTCAATAACCTATGACTCGCTGGTATTTTGTTTATGGTGGATCAGTTTTAATTTAAAGCTTATTTGGTCTCTGGGTGTTTTGGATTATCCTCCCCGGACCAGCACATATTGTAGCGGGGTTGTCATCTGTTCTCGTGGTCTAGGAGACGGCACGGCACGGATAATGTGATGTACTAAATTTGAAGACATGCATCCGCTCACCGACCACCAGAGGGAGATTTTCTAACATAATTTACTCCACGACATTGATTAATAACCTGGAGAGAAATCCCACAAAATCCACAGAGAATCTTTAGTACGAAGTAACAATTGAGAGTTCCCTGTTGCCATTTTAACGATAAGAAACTGACACCACTCGATTAAAACAGAGACGATATTTTCAGTTGATACTGTCAGTTGTTTTCACCCGGTTATTTCTAGGATGCCGTGCTAGTTAGGGTCACAATTCTATAAAATAAAGATGCTTGTACTAGAGTTTTTATGTCACCAAGCAGGAATGTTATGTTTGATGTATGTTCTGTGCTCCACATTCAAGCTTTAACTTAAATAATATTGTGGAGTCCTACCATGTCTGTCATCATCTTATATACATTACATCTGTTTTTTATACCGTTGTTTTTTTGTTGTTGTTGTTGTGAAGACTGTACCATAATACTTTGTCATACCTATTATATTGTAATGTACAATAATAAAATACACATTTTTCAAGGAGTGTCGGCAGTTTGTTGTGCCAGTAACATGAAATATTCAAGATGCTGTTATTTACATCTATCTACTGGGAGACATATTGCACCATGTTTAAAAAATTAGATTTGTAAACAAACTTGTGAATGTTTTTGTATATTTGGGATTTTTATAGATAGCGTTACTCTGTGCCGCAAATCGAATATTACATTTTTGTGCGTTAAAAAAGTTTGCAAATTGATGTACATAAAATTTTGTTTTGTATCTGAGAAAACTAAATATTTGCGAATGTGTTTGTACAAAAGAACCGTAAACACGTTCGTAGCCTGTGGGAGTCTATTGATGCTATTACAGCCACACCAACCACAGTGGCACAAATTGCTACCTCTTGGCATAGTCTGTCTTCCATTTCCCTCCTGAACTGTGTCCTGGAGTAAAATTTTATGGTAGTCTCCATTCTATTAGTAATCTCATATTTTTGGGATAGTTTTTTTCCCCTCAACTCCCCTCCCCATCTTCCTGCTTCTCTACTCCTTTTTTTTTAACGCCTCCTTTAATTTTGTTTTGCTTGTTTAATGTCCCCCTCCCCCAACTTTTTATTTATTTATTTATTTTTGGTATGTTCTTTGTTTGTTTGTTTGTTTTAAATTCTCCCTCCTCCCTTTCTCCTTTTTTTGTGGATTGGTTTGTCTTGAGGAATTCATTTTCCTTTCTTTTTTTTTTTTTTTTTTAGTCACTCTTATTTTGGGTAGCATGGTAGATAGATGGCAATTTCATCACCTAAACTGCTGAAACAACACTTGCTGACACCACGGAAAGATGAATATTGTTAACCTTTTGAACTCAGTGGCCAGGTAGATATAATTATCAGAGTTTGTTCTGTGAAGCTGAGTTATGTCCGTAGTATGAACAAATGAGGGGTGACACCGATGTATCAGGAATCCACAACAGCATGTTTTTCTCTATTCTTAGAAAAACAATGTCACTGTCTGCACGTTTTTTTTTTGACTGAACAAATTAAATCACATTACAATGAGTATTTTACAATGGTCGTGTGAATATTTTGTCATGAAAATCCATCTACAAATGAAATGTCTAAAAAGTACAACAATAACGTTTTAAAAGTATGGCACACCATTTTCACATAATTTCTTTAACATTCTCGAACAGCCCGGGTTCTTTTATTTGAATTCTTGTGTCCTGTTCTTTCTCCTATTCTATCTCAGATTTCCGTTCTAGATTTACTTTCAGTTTCCTCTGTTCTTTCTGTGACTACTCAGCAAGAAACGCACCTTTTTAGAACAATTAGCACACAAGTTTGCAAATGCGACACTTTGTTGACCATGACATTCCATAGCTCAAGTCTGAAAAACTTTATTTTCAGGAGACCTCATTCGTGTTCCCATTTCCTGAGTGTCAGCATTTTGGCGGCATGTTCCACTTTGGTGGGACTTCAGATCAGTGGCTGCTGTCTCATTAAACTTTCTGAACAGGAAAATCGGGCGAGTTAGTCCACCACTAGTTAGTTGTTCCCTCTGCTCCTTGTTATTTTTGATAATTTGCCTCTATTTTCAGAATATACACTTTGGCTGATTATCGGTATTCTGGCAGCTGCTAGATGAAAAAAAAAAAAAAACAAACAAACAAAAACAAATAAACAAACAAAAGCATGTTTAGGTATATAAAGCTGAAAATATCTGATTTTTTCATTTTGTCTCATTAACCGTTGACATCAATCACCACTTCAGCTATGGATTGTGATTTATAATGTATGAATTGTGGTGTTTGCTCCACTCTATCTTCAGGGTCCATTTCATTTCAAACGTCTCTGAGCGTTGCAAATGAAAATTGTTTGCAACACATGTTGGGGTTGTAGAGCTGAAATGTGGGTCATTATCTTTTCAAATTTGTCAGTGTCATAATTTTATTTTCTTTCTGCTCTCATTTCTAACTTTATCATTGTATAATAAGCTTGTATAATCGACATTTACAAGTTTTGTTTCAACGTCAAGTAGATCTAGTACCATGTTATAGTTAGGGGGAAACCAACATATAGCTGACAGTTCGCTGTCGGAAAAACGTAACATTGTGACTGCAGATTTAAAAAAAAAATGTTTTGGAGGAAAAGTTTTTGAAAATTCAACTCCACAATAAAATGAGTACAAACAATAATTGTGATGCACTTAAGCTACTTCTTTGGACAGTTCATGTTAGCCATTCAAAATTACAACGTACAAGTTGAAGGAAATCATTAGTCACTGTAGTACAAGTAGGCCTCTAAGAATGTTTCTCCTTATGCGCGACGCGTAATTGCGTCGCCCGAAAAAAACGGCGCTCCAATATCAGTCAAGTAAAATTTGTGTGATATCATCTCCATAAGCCCTAAGGAGATGGTTTTGTACACAGTTTACTTGATAATTGATTTTGGAGCGCCATTTTTGTTCGGGCGACACAATTATAATGTCGCGCACAAGGAGAAGTAGCCTAACTCGTCTAAGTTAAGCTATGATTAGTTCTGGTACTTGGGATCGATGAGGGGCTCAGAGCATGTATTTCCCACACAGTATATATTTTTGATCGGAGTACCAGGCAGAATCCAGGCTGAATAGTCAACTAAAGGAGAGGTAATGTGATCACAAGGCAAGTGTCGTGTCTCATGTCAGATTTGCTTCGTGCTCACCTCACGCTGATTCTGCGACAGAGGTGCCTGTCAATTATTGCATTTAGCATTTCAGTTCCCTGTTACAAAGTGCTGTCTCAGGTGTAACTTTTCAGCCTGTTATAAAGCGCTGTCTCAGATGTAGCTTTTCAGCCCGTTATAAAGCGCTGTCTTCCCTGGGAATACGTCACGCATTCCGGGCGGCAATTTTGAGTTGTTCATTACTGTCCTCCCTAAGCATTAAAGTCATCTGACACGGACTATCCCTGTCAGCTCAGGTAAGAGAGATTTAAAAATAGTATGAAAATTGGCCTGTGGCTTAAATTCTTTATCCTGTGCTCTTCAAACTGAGGAGTGGCTGTCGCACTTTCGCCCCGTCTTATATTGGCTGGACACAGTGAGGCAGAAATTTGTAACGCCACAGTTACGTAATAAATTACCAAATATATTGTGAATTTGTTGGGTACCTCAGGTGGACACTGCTCGGGTGTTGTGGACTGCATTTACTCCGGTGTCCCCACCATCGTGAGGAGTAAATCTATGAAATATGGCTGCTGCAATGGGCACGAATTGTGACGTCACCATATGATGTACTGATAGATGCTTCTATAAAATATGGCCGCTGCAGTGGGCATGATTTGTGACTTCACCATACATGATATACTAGTAGACACTTCTGTAAAACATGAATGTTGTTTGCATTCTGTTCTTGCTCAGTAAGCCAGAGAGTGGCATAGAGCGATGATACGTTGATCTTTTTTTTTTTTTTGATTCGCCTAGATTTATTTCCTCCTGTAGGCTACGCATATCAATATAGTAAGTTCATGGCATGTGAGCAGGTGACGCAAATGTGTCCGTCCGATCATTGTATTTTTATTCGGATGATGACCTCTAAAAGACTGCTTATTTTACTTTCTTTCGCTCGTTTCTTTCTTTTTTTTTTTTATTTTTCTTTCTTTCTTTGTCCTTGTCCTTTTTTGCCCCGCTTTTTTTTCTCATTTTTTTGGGGTTTTGTTTTGATGTGAAATTGTGTTTTATTTTATTTTTTCCACCCATTATTGACATTGATAATTGTTACCTAGAGAACCGTAATTAATATGACCCAGAAGCTCAGTCTCTCTTCGATGAAGACCTCTATATTCAACTACATACCTGTTTTTCTTTTCAGCTACATGGCATCTGATTAATCTCTTCGTGGTGACTGTTTGTCTCTAGTTTTAATTTTATATTCATCGATATAATAATAAAATACCGTACCATATCTGTCTGCACTTTTTGATTATATATTTTTTGTACCAATAAATTAACAACTTGAATAAATGAAAAGACAAGAAAACCCAACTTCTTCTGTGCTTGGTCTTTTGATTGTATGGAAGTTATAATTTGTACAGTCTGAGCTGAAATATTTGAAAAAAAAGCTTTTACTCTCAGTGACTTTTCTCGTATTGGACAGATTTCATGCAACGTAAGTTTTCTCTCTCTCTCTCTCTCTAAACTGAAATCTATGTCTTCCTTTTCTCTATATTGGGCGATCAGATAGTCCTGATCATACACAGTTTTTGAAAGTGAAAGACTTACACAGTACACTATATAGCCCCTGTTCATGAAATCACAAATGACCATTTATCCATTTTAAGATTAATTACTCAAAATATAAACTGACCTGAACGCACTATATCATACTTCATATATATGACTTGTGCGCCCGCGCGCGTGTGTGTATGTGCATGTGTGTACGTGCACGTGTGTGTACACGTGTGTGTATGTGCGTGTGTTTCTTTTAAAGAACTGGTTTAGAAAGTCATGAAAATATAAAATTTAAAAAAGGATTAGTCAATTACGTACACGGTTAATTGTGAAAACATAGCTCAAAGACTTCTGCGCTAACAATGGTAGGTACGTGTTTGCTGATATCATAGCTGTTTTGCTTCGCCCTTCCTCCTTCTCTCTCTCTCTCTCCAGTCTCATTCTCCCTATTTTTCCACCTCTGTCTCCTGTTTGTCTTTTCTGCCTATCTATTCTTTGTCCCTCGTCCTCCTAGCGTCTTTTCTTAAGCCTTTCAATCCTGAGAAAGTAGGATTATCTCGGCTTTAAGTGGCTGCATGTTTCTGCTGATAATTTTTGTGGGCAAAAATTTGGAATTTGGAAATTTTGCCCGGGCAGCGGCATGCAACCTACTCTTTCATCGATTTTGAACTGCCACAGGTTCTTTAACGTGCGCAACGTATACACGGGACCTCCGAAATATATTCGACCTTATCTGAGAAGGCTAGCCGTCGGGCGTCCCTACCCACAGGACGCCAGGGGACTGTTGAATCACTGAAAAAATGCGGGTTTTCGATCTTCGTGTCCTTCCATCCCCCGATGCAGGACCCGCGAATCGATCTCGGCCTGTTTTCTCCATGAGCAGACGCCAAACCACAGAACCACTGTGCTCCCCCCCCCCCCTTTTCTCTTCTGTTTTTTGTTGTTGTTGTTGTTGTTGTTGTTTTGTGTTTTCTTTTTTCTTGAGCCTTTCAATCCTAAGAAAGTAGGATTATCTCGGCTTTGTTTCTCTTCTCACTGCGCCCTCTCATTCGTGTATGATCTCTCACTGTCCGGACGTTCCGCTTTCACATCCACAAGCTCTCTTTCTCAATGTCTGTTCCATTCTTTCCTACCATGCTTTCTCCTGTCATTCTTTCTCTCCTCTCTCATTTTTCAATGATTCTATTTCTTTCTCCGGATTTCAGAGTCCTCCCGCCCCCTCCGTCACTGCATCCCCCCTATCTCTCTTCAGATATTGAGAATGTTCTCCCTCATTCTCTCTCTTTATGCTTCTCCATTTTTCTTACGACGTCTTATAATGATATTGTACTCTCCCCTTGACCGCCTTCATTTCATTCAGGCTAATGGTCAGAACAAATTCCTTAGGTCTTTGAACCCCGCCCCCCCCCCCCCCACTCTCTTTTTTTCCTTCCGCGCCCCCTCCTCCCTTTCTTTCTCCGTTTCCTTTCTTTTCTCTCTCTCTCTCTTTCTATCTTTCTTTCTTCACCAGATTAGTTCTTTTTTCATAATAAAACAATCATTCGGTGACTAATGATTAACAGTAACAAAGAGAAAGATAAAGAAGAATATCCAGACCATCATGTAGATGAAACAGCAGAAAAGAAAACGAAGAGGAAGAAGAATAGAAAAGAAAATCTCTAGGTGAGACCTGAAGAAATGAAGGCCCTGTTTACAGTAAAAGCTGGATTTCAAGTAAAATTAATTAGTTGTTGTTGTGGTGCGATTGTAAATCACAAAAGCTGTTCAAGATAGGCTAGATCCTTTTCCATCGAGCTTTATTTACTGGTAGTTCAAAGCTTTAATTGCCCCATTTTCTTTAAACTAATGTCAACAAACAAAATAAATAAATAAATGAATAAAATAGAAAAGAAAGAAAGAAAGGAAGGAGAAAAAAAAAGTTCATTTTCTCACCTGTCAATATAACATTACAGCTAAAGATTTTGTGCTTTAGACTATATGTAGTTGATAATGGTTAAACAGGTCTATGAAATTTGTTTGAAATAGATGTGAAGACCGTGTATATATAAGGCAACTGTAATGAAAAGTCATGAAAGTGAAAAGAAAAGCAAAAATTCACTCTCTAAAGGGAAGAGAAAAGGCATGTTTGAATTTTACTGACGGACAATATCCATCCTTGAATACCAAAGCTTAACAGGCAAATTATTGCTGTTTATTGTCATTTATCACTTACACTTTTTTTAAAAAATGAAGCGGTAAGACACAAAACAAACTTTAAAAATACACACTTTTAACATCGTTAAAACACACATGATGTTGCGCATTAGAGTTTATTTAGATTCTGTCCACAGTAAGGATGACATATATGTATAATAAATGTCATCTTAAGAACAGATGTAGTAAATAATAGTAGTCCCAGGTACATTAATCGTGATTTGCATGTACACATGCATCTTTATCTCTTATGTTGAGGACCGAAGTGTCAGTGCGTCAGGGCTGGTGTTCGCATCACCTGCTCCGCATCATGCCATATTGCACCAATCTGCACCAAAGTCGGCTCATTTTAATAACTTAAATGTCCAGAAGAAAACAGCCAATTTTGGTGCAAACTGATGCACTCTGACACGATGGGTCTACACATAGCGGGTGACGCGAACACCTCCTGACGCATTGACCCTCTAGTGAAACTGTCAAAGACGAGGCTCTAACTTTACTCAGATATTCTATACCTAATATATATGTCACGACAATGAAGATAAAATAATATTTAAAAAAAAAAAATACACATAGCCTTTATTGTGTTTTCTTTTCAGCTAGTGTGGACGAAAAAGAGGGACGGAAACTTTTCCCAGCGGTTGAACTTTTGTAATTTTTCAACAGTAATGACTTCTTGACCTTTCAACTTGCAGAGCAAACAAACACATCAAAACAAAGGTCCTGGTCCAATTTATAGACTTAGAAAAGGTGTTGCTGGCATTTTTCCAGGTTAATCGAACTATTGACCCATTGTTGTGGTACAGTTGCGTGTAGCGTGAGCATGAACAGGTATTTTGTCAACCCAAATGGGCCATTTAAGTTAAGATGGTTTTCATCGCTCGCACAGACACAGAAAGATTTAGTGCAGGATTCGGGCAGATGTAACTTTCTCCATTCAAGTCAAGTCAGATCTAGATCGAGGTTCAATTCTGCATTTTCCACGATATGTTTGAGGATACCCCCGAAAAATTTTCACTGTCGTTTCAACTCTTTACAAACACAAGGTATTGGACCAACCAAATCTAGAAGCATTTTATCTCTTTCTCGGAGGTTAACTGAAGATACACCTTTTCATTCGTTTGCCTGCAGTTTATGTGAGGCAAAAGTTTCAGCATTTAATGGTCCTACCAGTGTTTTCCAGCACAAAAAAGGAGACACACAATCAAGGTAAAAATACAGGCCTACTTGCATCTAGATCAATATTAGATCTAATGATTTGATCAAATGTGTACCTCAAGCTAATAGATTTTAGAGGCTCTGTATGCATTGAGCAGATAATACGAACTTCATAAGTTGTCTTTTTGCACCAGTATTGCACCAATACAAAAACGAGAAAGATTGTTCGACATCAATTACAATACATGCTTGAACTTTGAAAGGAAGTTCGCTGATAAAAGTGTTAAATTTTCACTTCATTTATGGACTGACAAAACGTTATGTTAAAAAAAAAAAGTTTTCTTTTTTTTGGTCCTGTTACATTAGAACAATATTGGATTGTCTTTTTTGAAATAATTTTGAAAATATTTGAGGCATTCTCAAAAGTTGTCCATCGAAATTCTAAATGGGGACAATGGTAGTGAATTTCAGAAAGGCTTAAGATAGACAAATGTATCACATATTGAAACTTTTATCAACTAATGAAGGC
Source organism: Peronia peronii (assembly GCA_039654565.1). Lineage (NCBI taxonomy): Eukaryota > Metazoa > Mollusca > Gastropoda > Systellommatophora > Onchidiidae > Peronia > Peronia peronii. Next base: position 16,003 of record JBCEWB010389856.1, read on the forward strand.
TGCAAAACAAACAATAAAGCTCAGAGAGATGTGCTTTTTTTAAAAAAATATCTTCAAAGTCACAATTTGCTTAGAATGAGGTGAAGTTTATCATAAACTCAACATGATAATATCTGAAACATCAACTAAGGACTGAACAAAGATGGATTCTACAAAAATTTTGATTTTGAGGATTTATGTTAGGTCACATGCTCGTAATGAATATTTTGCTGTAAGAGTTATCTCCATAATAATTGAAACACTAAACACATTTTATTTAACTGCACCCAAAACCATTTATACTTTCAAAGATTGTTATTCAATTTTTTTGATTAATCATTTCTAGGTGAAGATGAGAACATGCTCTACTCTTTTTACAAGAGGTCTAGACTTAGATCTACACTCAACCAAGAATTGCCTGTTTTATTACAGGGGAAAGAAAGTGATGAAAGAAGAGATAAATAAAAGTCGTATGATTGACTAAATGTCTCATAGAGCTAACTTTTAACATGAAATCTTATGGAGATAATGCATTGGATATTGTTTACTACAGATGATTACCCAATTCATTTTTTTCGAAGACTCGGCCTCTCCTCCCGTTTTGCTGATTTTTCTGCAATGTGAGTGACTGTTCTTTTTTAGGAATGTCCGAAGAGAGCCCATGTGGAAGTGACCTTTTTCCCCGTGTCTAATGGAGATAACTTTTTTATGACAAATCGAGAATGACTGGAAAACATGCTGCAACTTCTTTTTAGATATTTGCATTCGTTGTTTTTACCGATATTTTATGAGAATATTATTCTCACAAAATGATAAGCTATGAAATTCGTAGGAAGAGAAAATCCTAATCCATCTTATTGACCATAATTCAAGGAGTACTTATTTTACGACACATGTTATCTCTTTGACCAACATCAGTTTTCTCATAGTAGAAAAAAAATCTTAAAACTCCACAAAAAAAAAAAAGAAAAATTCTCAGTCTGAAGCTAAAGATTAATTTTGTTCATAAAGACCTATTTCAGAACTTATTTTTTCTTTTAGTCATCTGTTATTCTCTTTGTTAAGGGGACAAGATTTCGTGTCCCCATTTACGGTGACAGAATTTCTTGTGTGGAGATAGAATCTTTCTTTTAGTTTTTTAACATGGGACAAATTTTAACAAACTGTTGGTAGAATAAGCTTGTTTGAATATAAAGTGACATCAACAAAAAGGAACCAAACACAAAATCACTTGAAACATTTTATTTTTCATCATTTTTATTTTAGACCTGTAGCACTGGACAACATTTGAGAATGCCTTATCTATGAATCTTTGAACTCTATCTAACATACCCCTGAGTCTCCCGAGTATTTTGTAACTTTTCAGGATGATGTTGTTTTTGATTATGATATTCTGCATGAAATTCTTGTGTAATTTGCAGTTTCCCTTTCATTCTGTATACATTTTGATGGAAACATTTATTAATTTTATCCTTTCTTTGTCTGTTCACTATAGTTCTCCAGCTGATGGTAATTCAAGTGAAGTCAAAGAATCAGATCCCAGCATGGCTCAGCAGATAGTCAGCCATGACAAAAGTCAAAATTTCTTCTACATGAAATTGCAAGGTACGTATAGGTCCACAAGAAGAAGTAAGTAGTCATTCATTTTTTGAAAATTTTGCAAGATTGTACTTTATCATAATATCATTCTATCTTTTATATTGTCCTTGATGATATTTGTAGTGACATAAATTTCTGAAAAAGAAGACCATATAACAATACAGCAGTACAATAATAAATGGTAAACTGTGTGAATGTTATTGTACATTCTTTGCTGTTATAACTAAATTGAGAGTCCAATCTATTATTCATAGGCCTATATATCAGTAATGTCTGGGGAAAGTGTTATTTTATAGTTTTCATCATAGTATGACTTTTCTATGAAAATATCCAAAGAAAGGAATGGGGAAAGGAGGGGGTTGAGAGGAGTAAACATAAAGTTATTTGAGGAGAACAGTAGTTTTTTTTATAGATGAATGAACTGTGGCTGAAAGCTGCCTACTATGTTATTTGTTATCTGAGTTGCATTAACTCTAAGAACAAGCATAGTATTGCAAATCAGACCAGAAGCAGATGTCTCATAGGTTATGATTCGAGACTTATTTTTTCCATTTGATAATGTTTTGAGTTGTGGAACAGAAATATGTTGTGAAACGTAAGATTTATGAATATACAGGGTATATCTGTGGCACTATTCTAAAATTCCATTTGTTAAGATGATTTATTGAAACACATGTACAATAGATTGTCTGCTGTCCTCAGATCAATCATCTGGTCAGCAGGAGGCAAAAGCAATACTTGAATATTCCTATGTGCGACCAGGATTAGTGGACATGTACCACACTGAGGTTCCAATAGAGTTCCGAGGCCATGGTATTGCCAGAGTCTTGACAGAGGTATGTTCCGCATCAGTAAGCCAGACATAATTAAAACCTAGCCATCTCTTCTTCCGCTGGCAAATACAAGCTCAGAGTGTTCTGCACCATATGTTTGACATCCACAAAAAAAATCATCATCGATGTTGCAAGCAACCCACTCTAGTCAGTCTGAGTACTTGTTTCACCAGAGAGTAAAATCTGACATCACATTGCTATAAACAAGATGTTTTACGTGAGATCTTTTGAAGATTTTTCCTACATTTCTATCGGTCAGCTTGAGTCAAGATGATGTCACAGTACATATTTTTAGCTCACACGAAAAATTTCGGACTTACTTGGAATGCTTGTGACATCGATATTTGATCTTGGCGGTCTGGTGCTGTCTGGTTAAGTAAGACACTTTTACAAAATCTAGGCTCATGCGGCTCATGCTAGAAGTTTGCAAGGGTGATGTACCCTTGTGTTTTTGTATTTCCTTTACAATTTCTATGCAGTTGGTACCAGTATTTGTACAAAAATAGTGCTACCAACTAGCATTCCCACATTCATAATTTACATACAAAAACAGAGCACATATTCAGACTGTTGCTCTAGGAAAGCACAAGTTTATCAGTAGTAGATTAATTACAGAGTTTTATTCAAGAATATTGCAATTGCAGTGAAAGAATTGTTAAAAATGAATGTAACCACCTGCCAGTGAGGTCTAACTTTTCATTGTCATCAAAAGTAGATGATCTGTTGTTGTTTTTCTTTCTATTTGTGTGTTTTCTGCTGTAACCATGAAAACAAATACATGTACAGTGGAACCTCGCTAGCACGATCATGGCTTAACACGATCAACCCTTCTTTAAACATACTAATTTATTTTCAATAACACGCTCAGGTTTTCATGCCCAACCCGCATAGCATGTTCAGTTTGGACAGTAAGTGTTGTCAGTCGGCTGCGCTAGCCACGTGCCATGAAAACATTGAAAAGCCTGCTTTCTCGCTAACCTGTGCATTGTTGCTGCTAGTAGCCCTACTACATGTAGTACATGCATGTATCAAGCCTAATGTGTGTCCTGTATCACCCCCTGTCATACGTACATGCGGTCAGTATCATAATGTTACATTAACTAGGCTTCGCTTGAGCCCGCCTCTCGTTCCCCTGTCTTCAACTTCAACCATGTCTGTGGCGCGCAGCGTCAAAGGCCTACACACTACTCTACAACACACCACTGACCAGTGGAATCACCATGCATTGTGCAGTGTCACCTAGCCTATCTCGCCGCGCACCACAACTCACTTACCAAGTTTTAAAAACTTTTCAAACTTGAAATTCTAATGGGAAAAAACTCTTAATCAGCATACTTAATACACTTACCCTTTTAATAATAGGGATGTCAAACTACCAACTTCAGTCGGAATTCCAACTTTATTTGGTCGTTGCCGACTTTCCTGCTTTTGGCAGCTCAACTGGCGACCTTTGTTGATTGCGATTTTATAGATTTAATAATAATAAAAAAAAATTAATTTGCGATACGTCCCGCACGATAGCAGTGGAACCAGACGAAGAGTTTTGTGCATGCTTTGGACGAGAGTCGAACTGCTGTTTGGTGGCTGTTTGACTTTGAAGACCGAGATGGAAGTTCGTAGCACTTAATTCCCCACACCCGACAACATGCAGTCGAGAAGTCACGTGAGAGTTGATGGAAAATTAACGCATCAGAGTACCGATAACAGCAAATAATATGCTCATGATCATAGAGAGACTAATATGTAAGGGGCTGCTATTCGCGGTCTAGATTTAGAAAATAGATCTAGTCTAGTTAGATAATCTACGCTTGATGGTTATGATGACAACACTGCCTGCAGGATCTTACAGTTCTTTGAATTTCCACTAATGGTATAATTTTAAAGTCACATCCCAGGATCTTGTGAAAACTTGCGAACTTCTTTCAAAACAATGCAAACTTCTAGCATGAGCCACATGAGCCTAGATTTTGTAGAAGTGTCTTACTTAACTGGACAGTGCCAGACCGCCAAGATCAAATATTGGTGGGGGGGGGGGGACAAAATTTTCTGACTTTTTGTGAAAACAGTTTGACTGTAATAATATGTTATAATAATACATGTATAATAAATATATGTTCTATTTTATTTCAAATGTATTATTCCTAAGCCTTTTTTTCATGTTTCCAAAAAGCAGCATGGGTTTGGACAAGAAAAACGGTTGATCCTGATAACACGCTCACCCAGATAACACGATCCTTCGAGTTTGGTCCCAAGGGTGGGCATGTTATCAGGGTTCCACAGTAAAATTTTGATTAGAAGAATTCTTAGTTCTTAGTTTCAGTATAACAGTTACAAAACTGACATCAGTAGGCATCACCATTGGTTCTTAGT
>JBCEWB010389967.1:0-20782 GCA_039654565.1 Peronia peronii
GTAGGCTCTGCCAGGATGCTTGATTATCGATCGATTGCTCGGCAGCGCTAACTCTGCGCTGGAGCACTGTTTATCACCCCCCCCCCCCCCCTTTCCCCTCGTGAACACATGGCCCTCTTACTAGTCTTACGCTGCGTGCAGGCACAATACATTGTCTAACCCCTCTCATCCCTCCCGCAGCGCTGTTTCCTTTGTTTTCAAACCGCAGGCATCTGCGTTGGTGGAAATAACGTGTAGAGGACAGAAGCCAATTTTTACCTTTGTGGCGGCGCTGACCAGTTCGATTTAAAGGAAAACACGTCGATGGCTTTGATTTATGCAAGAGGCATTTAATAGGCGCAAAAAGGAAAAAAAATCTATTGTTTCGTTTTTATTTGATTTATTGGAAATTCGTATTATCAGAGTTCGGTTTGTGTGGACTCGACTGTATGTCCACTTTCTCAGATGGTTTCTGCAGTAATTTCTTGCTGTAAATAAACTCTATGAGGTGCCTCAGGTTTTGTTTTTTTAAAAAATTAATTTCACATATTCTTAGCAAGTCTACCATCCAAAGGGAAAACCTAGTGTCTAGCTCTAACCAAGATCTGAATAAAACAAGGAAACGTACAGTTTACCCTTGTATTTTTGGAAAAAAACATAAACTGTTAGGTTTTGCCGTATTTTTTTTTTCAAAACTACCGAACAGAACGAGCCAAGCAATCAGACATAGCAAGTGGGTGACCTACGTGACCCATTTATAGAATTATGTCCATTTTAAAAAAAAATTGGAGTTACTAGGTATTACATTTGGACGGTAGAAGTCCACAATTCTAATATAAACAGCTTTTTGATAATTCTACAGCGGGCCAATGGGAAATATATGTCCATGACTCTTTCTACAGATAACACCTAGATACCAAAGGTCATTAAGTTTTCATTCTTATGACTTGAAAATAATTAAGTCGTAGTTGCTGTCTGGCCCATCATTTATTCTGCAACTGCTTATATGGAATGAAGAAAGTCCAAATGTGCAAATCTGTGTCAAGTTATAGTTACTGATGACTGGTTTCTGTTTTGTTTTTTCTTTGAAGTTCAACATGCAGATTTGTGCTGATTTTGATAGTTTCATTCATCCTTACTGAAATAAGGGAGCAGATTTAGATCAGGGAGTATTAAAGTGTATGGAAGTTAGATGGATGTAATATTCTTTTCAGGCATCATGTACATTTATGCATACATAATCTATTTTAGAACAAAAAAAAATTAGTTGGCTTTGTTCTTGCTTAAATCATGGAGCCCTTTATAATGTTTTGTACTTTTGCTAGGGGCAATTTATTTTTTATGAAATTGCTCCTAGTCTGATATTGTTGCTAATATTATTACTGATATCACAACTCTGCATGTGACTGATATTATTTAGTAGATGTATTTGATTTCATTTAACATTATGGATATATTAATTTATATGATATAAAAGCTGAAAGTGTTTCATGACTGATTTGTTGAAATAAATTTGTTGCTAACTCATACTAAATATTTTATACATTTAAGTTCACTGTCATAAAGTTCACATGTATTTGGCATCAATGGTGGCATAACAGTAAGATGCAGGGAAGTAGGGGGGAGGGGGGAGGAGGAGAGCAGAGCAGGGGCTGTGTGCAGTGAATGCCCTAGAGAGTCAGAGATGTGCAGAAAAGAGAGAGATATATGGAATGACAAGAGGATGAGAAAATCGGGTGGAAGAAGAAAAAACAACAAGGAAATATCAACTGAATGCCATATTATTATTATTCTTATGGTCACAACTGTTGCTGAAAAGCTCTAGGTGTTAAGATCTAGATATCTGCAGCCCTCTTTCCTTTACCCATCGTTACTTGGTTTGTTATATAAACATTTAGGGAAGGATAAGCCAGTAAAAGAATAGTTTGTGTGTGTGGGGAGGAGGGGGGGGGGGGGGAGGGATAAGAGGCACAAAATCTACATATGGCTACCTTATGCAAGAAAAATCTAGTTTGGTACACACTGTGACAGCCTCTGACAGTACCTCTGTACTAGTAATACTTGGATTTTAATTGAAATCCTGATATAGGGTTTATTTGAATCATGTATATTATGACCATCAGAAAATCACCATTTTCTGCATGCAATTTTTTTTTTTGGTATGTGTTTTTTATTAATTACTTTCATAACCTAAAGTAGTGCAATTTACAACTGAATGAGACTGATTGTTTTGATCACACAAAGATGAATAAAACAAACAAAACAAAACCACTCCATGTAGACTCAGATCTGATACGTCCAATCACAATTTATTTCACATAAAGAACGTTAAACAAAATAAATAACTTGAAATAAATACACAAGAAAAAATGAAAAGGGAATAAAACTGACAAAAAAAAAAGTCATGAGAACAAACTGATTTGAAATATATATATATAATATATATGTAGAACAAAACAAAAAAATCTTTCCCTTGGAAATACTTTATATCGCTAACAGATAAATAATTTGTCATTATTATCAACCATTCTCTGATTTCTGTTCTCTCTCTCACTCTCACCCATCTGAAAATATAACAGCATCAGGAAAATCAAGAAGTTTTGTTACTCTGCTTAACTGAAATCTCCTTGAAAGAACAGTGCACATGCATACAAGTGATTGTATTTACAGTTCGGTCAAGATGGGAAGGTAATTAAAGAAAGACAACAAGAACAAAGACACAAAATGCGCATTTGAAATAAGCCATCACTTTCTCCACTCATAAAAACAGAGCAGCTGGTTCAACAAAGAAATGAAACAATTAATGCTTTGTTGAAATAATAACAAATCCTGATTGCGGGGATAGTCCTCAGTGATGTAACTTTTCATAAAATCTCATTCAACAAAATTATTCATATTTTCACACTGTTAAACTCTTATAGATTCCAGTTCCAACTGCTTCCAATTCCTTTATTGTACAAAAAAAAAAAAAAAATAATAGTAAAGATATACGTAAAGATATATAAATAAAAAGATATAATCCAAAACTCCAATATTCTCAAAACTTCAATCTGATCACTTTGTACCGTTATCCTTCCACTTCTCAAAACAGCTAGAGGCAAGCTGCGAGAACTGGGATGGACCCGCTGCCTAAGTTGTTTGTAAAAGATCAAAAGATTAATAATAGCTTGACCAGCTAACCGCCCCTGCATTTCAACAACCAATATCATTCATATTGTCAATCATAGCCACTATGTTGAACCAAGACCTCCAGTCAATACTTCTTCAGTTCTTTTACAAACAAAACATCTCACAGGCCGCAATCATTCAATTTTTGGACATTATTCACTCAACAAAATGTCATCTCATACTCACAGACAGCAGTCATTCAATTTTGGACACTCGTATTCACTCCTCCTGGAACACTGAGTATATGAGGCTCTTTGCGCTTACAATGCCTGATAATTGCAAGCAGAGCATCTTCATTTAAAAAAAGGTTTAAGTTTTTCTTATATCCAGGTTGCGCATTTGAAATATGGATAATCGCTGGATAATGTTGTTTAATGAAAGCCAATAAAAAGAGTGAGGTCTCCCTCTTTATTTCCCACACTTTCTATCTTGTCTCTTGTTTTGGTGCCTCCTGCATACATTGGAATAGAAAATGGTGTAGAATCAGGCAGACATTGCAGAAAGAGTCGGCAAATGTCACTGGACAGGTTCTGGACTGGAACGTACAGAGGAAGAGGAAACAAATCTGCATGAAGAACTCAAGGCCACTAACCTGTGATGGGAAGTTGCAAGGTAAGTTTTTTCTTTGTTGGAATTATGTTATCTTGTGACTGCTTACATTGCACTTTTGTTGAATAAGAATCAGTCAGTGGTGATGATACACACCCACTCTGAAAGGCCAGTTTATTTAATGTCTTATGATGCACATTGCCATTTCAAGAGAGATTCATAGCTCTGGCCCACCCTCATCCCCCTTCTCACATTCTCCCTCTCCCCAACAAACAATCCAAGCCCACTCCAAATTGTTATGACATGGGAAAAGAACATATGAAGATGAAATATTTACATAACCATATGTCAAATTGAGAATCAAAATAGATGTAGCTACCAAATCAGACTAAAAGAGGAAGATAACCAAGAAGAACATGTGTGATAGACTCCATAAAGATAGCATTATATTTTTAAGATAAAAAAAATGAGCTGTTGTGCAGCTAAGAGAGGTGAACAATTTGATACACAAGAAAATACTAAGCTTAAAGTTGATGGCATTTTAGTTTTCTTCACAAAAGAACCACAAAACTAAACTGGGAGAAAGGTGGTGAAGAGATGAAACTGAATAAATGAAATTTCATCTGAAGCTTTCTGATCAGTAGTAAAGTGACATTCACAAAAGACCACGGAACTTGTTTTTGATCAAGAATGAAAACTAACAATGAAATTTTGATGTGAAATCCCCTTTTCTATTATGTGCCTCCCCTGTTATGTCAGTGTGCATATAAAACAAGGTGTAAATTTTCTCACTTTTAAATATATGTCTTGCGCCCAGGGCACATGAGTCGTAAGTTGCGCAGTTAAGATCTATGGCCGTTTTTTACCGTTTTTAACTATTTTCTGACTAAGATACCAAAATATTTCTTTTTTCAAGTTAAAAAAGGTTGAATTTTCATTTTGTGAAAGTGAAAAGAAATTTGGTATCTTAGTCGGAAAATAGTTAAAAACGGCCAAAAACAGCTGTAGGTCGTAATCACCCAGCACGATTTCCGATTCATCTGCCCTGGGCGCAAGATATATCTTTTTCATTCCGTGTGCTCATTTTTCCACAGCAATCACTGAATTAACTTTAAGCAGAAAATAAAGTCTAGATTGCTCGGTCACAGTGTATGCTCTAAGCAAAAAATTATATTTAGCATTGATTTGAGCATAGTAGGATCAGTTTTCTCCCATCATCTCCATAGACATGTGAGATTCATTCATTACAGAGCATATGACTAAAGATCTCTATCACCAAAAAAAAAAAAAAAAAAAGCAAACTTAACTAACACTGATTATATCAGAACTGGCAGTATTCATCAGGTACCAGTAGTTTTTTTTGTGTGTTTTTTTTTTGCTGGGAGTACAGGTTGTTGGAGGATAGAGTGAAGAAAAGAGTGCCTTAATTGCTGGCAAAATTAAACAACAAAAAACCAACAGATTTTTCAGAATACTCATTGGAGCATAAATGTTGACACTGCCTATTCTAACAACTTGATGGAACAAAAAAATTGTTGCAAATGTAGTCCACTGAAAGTCAGAATTCACACCATCGCAGGCAGGAAATTATAACAACTAGTATGAACAACCGATAAGAGTGACCGACTTTGGAAGAAAGACCTCAGTCACTATGACACTGATATCATTGAAATTTATAACATAAAAAAAAAAAAGCCTCAAAACATAATGTATGACATGTGAAATCATGAAATTTATATGCCACCTTTGAATGTACATGTATCTACATTTCAAATTTGCCTTGCCTAGGGAAAATTTGCCAGTTCTGGTATACATCAGCAGTATACTCAAGTAGATTATTAATTACTAGCTAGTGTAATGAACCTATGTATTCACTGCAAAATTTATTGCTATAAGATAAGCAAGCTGAAGCGAGACAAGAGACATAGCAAAATTAAAAGTGGTATAATACATTACGAAAATAATCTTGTGCATTTATTACTGTAAAACAAAGAGAATAAACCAATATATGTACATATAAACGTATATAATTTAAAAACATTACAATCAAAGTATGTACAGAATCATTATTTATGCATGGAAATGCCATAATATGCTGAATCAATACATTGAAAGAATATAAATAATTACTGTATATACGTATCATCATCATTCTATTTCTTCAGACATGTATTTCCATTTAGCTTGTACATATCCACTACCTATCCATCATAATCTGCTTTGCTCTAGTGTAACTCACTTAAACAGACAATCTCCCAGAGCTAGATTACTATCACACCAGACAATAATAAATATTTACAAGGCTGCATAGGATGGTATAGTTCATACTTCAACATCAGTCCTGAATGCATCTCATTGGTTACTGAAAATAAAACATGAAAAGGTTCTTATGCAGAAGTCAGAAAACTATGGTCAAATGGAATGTGAACCTACAAAGAAGAAAAAAAAAAAGAGAACATAATTTTTTAGAGTGACTATTGTGGCCATGTGGAAAGTTTATTTGCGTTTGGGCCAGCTGAATATTTTTAGCCAGTTTCATCTTGTTACTAAAAAAGGTGAATGGTGAGCACTGTTCACAATGCAACAGTTACTTGCCTGTGTATAAATCAAATTATGAGACCAATTTATGGCCTCAATAGATTTTTGGTCTAATTTTTCTTCTAGGAAAAAAAAAATTTTTAAACTTTTTTTTTTTTCTCATAGAGGTTTATTTCGTTTCAGTCCTTTCCTGAGCAGGACTCAGTGGAATTCTGACAACTACTACTTGATAGCCATAGCTTTAAATAAAATCTGTCATGGCAACCACTAAAGCTAAGAGGTCTCTGGAGATGCTGTTGTATTAAAATGGCGATGCTACTAATTTATAGTATTAAAATACTTTTTATCAATTGGGGCTTTAATCAGCCAACAGGGATTGTGAGAAATGACACTTTTGCACTTTCTCTTGAAAAAAAAATTTAAAGTTCATAACACATGGGATAAGCTTTTTTAAGATTCTAAGCACTAGAATTCTTGGTTCAGGATTTCCACAAAACAAAAGAGACTGGCTGTTGAAAAATTTTTCTACAAACCCTCATTAATTTTGCTTTCATCAGCTGCATCCAAACAAATAAGCTATCTATGTCAAGAAAGGAGAGAAAATATACATTTCTACATCATATCAAATTATCAGTTTCTTTAAATCAGTTCTTTTAACAAAATCTTGTATATTTCGGCAAATGATCATTTTACAAAATAATGTAAAAGAAAACTATGAGAAATGTAACATAGGGAAGGAAACAGATTTCATATGTACAATTCAACTATTCCACTGAGCTATAAACAAATGGAGTTGCAGCAATTACTTTAAATTCTCTGATGGCAACAGTAAATCTTAATTCAATTTACACATGCCATCAATGCTTATTTTAATGAGACGAAAGACTGTGGAATAAAAAGAGGCGGATAGACTGAAGAAGAGTGACAAATACAACCCTGGATTCACTGTGCATTGTATTTATAAAACTTACAATGTCTCCATGATATGGCTGTTAGTTTGGTAGTCATACAAAGAATGCATAGAATCACCACCAGTGAGGCCCTCCATGAATTTATAGCTTAGCAGTGGATCTATCTATGTATGCCCTTCGTTCTCTGTTTCCCTTCATTCTGTTCCCAGTAGAACCACAATAGTCGTTATTCATACCCTGAGAATACATTTTTTTTTTTCAATTTTTCCACTAACGCACCATAAGCTAAAGATGAAAATCGTTCAGCTGATTCAAAGAATTTGAGATGCAAGTAGTATATGTATGTCATTATCATAAGACATGTATTGTGAGATATATCACAACATCTTAACTTCAGTCATTTACTGATCATTGGAACACACACACTTGAAATGAAATATTTGCCACCAATGAGTTTTGAACTCTGAATTTGGCATTATAGTGCATTTTCATCAGTACCATATAATATTACAATAGGCTATGTGTATTCAAAAATAATTTATGATCATTATCTGCAGGTCAATTTCAGAACTTGGAATTAATGAATCTGTCAGAGACCACTTCATCACACAAATCCTCAAGAGATAGGAGAGTACTGAAATGATGGGACAAAAGTTTTTTTTTTTTTCTGTGTTGTGTAAAGTTTTAAAGGATTCATTAATAAAAATGATCCACAAAGTGCTGATACACCTGAAATAGAGGACTAAAACACGAGGACATTAGAGAGGACATAACATGAATTAATGAATCTGATTTCTTAGGGCACTTTGAAGATATGGAAGGCATTGAAGTGATGGAAAGCTTTATGCAGTGTTCACTGTATCTGATCAGTGAAAACAGTATTGTACATGTGAAATGTTCAAAATATTATCTAACATCCTCTCATTCCTTGATTTAAATTTTTAAAAATTTCAGTATGGCATTCAATCTGAATGATGTTTGAGGAAACAAAACTACCGTGGATAAAACAAATTTTTTTTTTAATTAAAAAAAAAAAAATCATGTAGATCTATATTCTTTGTACAACTTCTACTTACATTATAAATACAGATCTAAAATGTTAAAATGACAAAACATCTAAAATCTAGTGCAGGTTAGATACAGATCTCTCTTCTACACCTAATTAAATAAGAATATATCTAGATGTCTATCACATTCTGCGGGGTCACAACATATAATAACAAAAGTCTTGAATAAAAAGATCTGTTTTTTTTTTTTTACAGTTTCCTAATGGATCCGAGACTGAATTTCCAACAATTTTCACAATAATTAAGTTCACTTGGCAGGACCGCAGTGAATGTTTCTGGTACAACATACAGTCACTGTTTCACCATTACGTAAAATAGTCTCACAATATTGACTGTAGACACAGAAAATGAATTGAGATACAACTTGATTCAATGCGGGAGCCTCATGCAGTTGGACATACATGGTAAGAAATATAATCATGAAAATACCGAAACAATGCGGCAGATTTCCTGGGTTAGGTCCCTTAGACTGATGTCCGCATGAACGAGGACTCGTCGCTCATACATGGGTTTGTTTGTATCATGGTGGGAACATGTCTGAATGCTCATTGGTAAAGACCTGCCTGCCATGCGCAGAGCATGACTACAAATCAGCGTATGAGCGAAATTCGTTCGATAATGTGACCTACCTCGAAATACCGCAAGATGATTAAAATTTTTGCTATGAATGAAGAACATATTATTTTTGATGTCACCCGTTTAATATCATGTTATTTCATTTATTATCTAGTCAAAATTTATTTCAGTCCAGGAGAGGCGTCCCTAATTAAAGGCGGTTTTTTTTTTTGGAAACGATAAGTGTTGAGAACTACATTTATAAGTCACACTGTTCAAAGCTCTCCTTTCACTTGACAAGCTGTTCATCATCCGATGGTTTTTCTCCAAAGCATCACCTTTTTCATCAAAACATTGTCCTTTCCAACATGCCATTATGTTCATCTAGGCATTTAAACTAAAGCAGACTCACAGAAATAACAAACAACTCATAAAAAAGTATTATATAGTGTATGTGTGGCAGATTCCTACTTCCTCTGGTTTTATGCTTCAGGAGTGGGAATCCATAGACTGTGCTTCATAATGGAACTCCTTAAAAGAAACACGCGCTATGGGCGTCTTCACAAGACACATCTTTCAATCAAATATATATCCACCCAATCAATCGATGATAGATCAAGCACACTTCCCACCAATGTCTTTGTAATTGTTTGCATAGGCACATTAATGAAAAGTTCAAGATTAAAAAATTGTACATCATCACAAAAAAATTTACAGCAGCAGTCGCAACATCATTTCTTGGATTTGCTTATTTTTTCATTTCCTTGTACAAGGAAATCAAAACTAGTGATCTCATCGTGGAGGTGAGGAAACTATTAATAGCCTGACATCCGAGGCTATAGATTCTCCTGTCAAATTTTGATGACGCGGATAACCAGTATTTCACTAAGCTTAATCCTGCACGTTTGCAAAGCCTCACGGATCGAGACAACTGGATTTCTAAACACAATGTGTGAGGATACATTAAAAAAAAAATCACTCGATCACACTGATAAAAACACAATACCGCCTCACAGTTGTAGACATTTTCAAATGCTCATTTCGAGCAAGAAAATAAATTTTTAATGTTCTCTTCTTGTTTGGACAAGTCTGTTGCATATTGTTATTCATATTTATTCCCTCAGAAACAGGAGTAGCCATTCACTGGGACTGGCCTTCTCTAGCGAGGGTCCTTACTCCAGGCATTGTTAAACGACTGTATATTTCCGGATTACATGCTCGAGCTTTGGAATATCCAAACTTGTACCGGCCTGTTCTACTTTTCGAGCCAACATCCTGTCTGGACTGTCATTTATAATGGTAGATTCCTGCCAAATTTAGGCCTGAAAACAGAGGATGCTAGGCCTACTCAGTTGCTCTGTCGTGGTGAGCAAGGCACCGGCAATATTTTAGGATCGGAAGATGGAAGGCAGAGTTAATGTGTGTGCAGTCAACAAGGTGTAGAACTGCCGGCGTAGTACTACTAGGAAGCTAATATCTGATTTAGTGCTTAGATGTAGTTCGAAAAAGCCAACGCATACTCATAAATGACATGCATTCGCTTATTCCGTCAGTCAGTCCCAGATATATAATGTAACACAACCGTGGAATTTATTGTATGTCTCAGCAGTTCTGCTCTCCATTGTCCTCAGCTTAAATAAGCGTAACAATATGGCGGCAGCAGGTGATGAAAAACTCCAGATGGTCAGCGCCTCAGATCCAGGATCGTCACTTTCTAGCAAATGACATATGTGTCTTTGTCGGTTTTATTTCATTTGGACACAATAATGAATGATTATGCATCTCGTCAATGGAGAAATGTAGCGATGGGAGAAAGAGAGGGTGCTACAGATCTACAAATAAGATCAGGTAAATTTCATGGGCGAGGACAACAATAAGTCGCCGATGCTGCCATTTTTGGGTTTTCTGAACACACCTGTCCATCGTAGATTAGGGCATGAGGTAAAGTTATATATAAAGGAAAAAATCCAGATTATTTTTATATGCCAAACTTCATTTTACAGGAGTGGCTACGGAGCTCAGAACACTGCACGGCTTGATCGTAGAAGAGAGTGTTTGAGCTCGGGTCCTTGATCTGAAATTTGACGTGGAGATGGGAGATACAGTTGGCCAGGCACTGTCGGCCGATTGGCTCCATCCTGTTGTCCACTGTTGTCAAAAAATCATGGCAGTAGACGCTGTCCTGCTCCACGAAATCTTTCTCCTCCGGTATGTAAACCTCGGGAATAGATTCTATAATGTTGGTCTTGGAGCACGTGTTGTTACACATCATATCTTCCGAGATGATCTGCGCGCTGACCGATTTCTCAAAAGCGCAGATGGAACACACGCGCATTTTATGCTTGACCAGATCGAAGTGGCTGGAGGAGGACTGGACCTCGGACTTGGTCAAGAGATGATCAAGATCGACGTAGGTGACCTCCGGATAATCCGGGCAGTTGATGTGGATAACATCCTGAACGATGTTGCCGCGTATAGTGTGGATGGCTACCGTGCTTTGATACGAGCTGAGAGGCAGGGAGGAAGGACAAAACGCATGAGCTTTCAGATCAACTTGGTCGGGTAGGCCTGGCGGGAAACTGTTGGAGATCCGCCTAGTGAAACTTCTCAGCAACCCATGTTCTGTCAGGGAAGGCATGTTGTCGGCGGCAGCGATTCCCGATACAGCCACACAGGCAGTGTGCAGTGCGTTGAGGATGGCGCTGCAGCTGTCGTACACGATCCCCAAGAGCTGGTGACGTCCTAACTTCTGGCGGACCTTCTCAGCCATACCGGAGCACAGATCGTGCTGTTCCTTGTGTTCCTGTGTGTTCATGATGACGCACAGCTCAGTGAACAGACGAGCGGAAGAGGCCACGTAAGCTTCTTTGATCATTGTAGCGTTATCGTTGTCGACAGAACCTGGCAGAGGGAGATAGTAGTTGGACACAACTCCGCTGTGGTGCTCATAGCAAGGATCCGGTTCTTTAGGCCAGGGAAGGGCAGCCATGGTGATGGGTTTGTCGATCCCAGTGATGACTCCTTGGACAAAAGCTCCGTCATACGGGTACTGACCGCCACATTTGGTGACCATCACAGGGAATCTGGAGAAACACTTGGTACTGGTGCGTCGGTTTCCGCTCTGGGGGTCGACTCGTAACGAGCCCAAGTCGGCCATGACTTTGGAGATTTGCCTCATGACGTAGGACCTCACACCCACTTCCACCAGGGCCAGGTGAGAGATTGGGCCTTTACCTTGATCTGTGTAAGGTTCAAAGACCTTGACCTCCATGTACATGTTGTTGGTAGACCAATCGTAGTTGACGATCACGCCGTTGGGTAGTACGACTGACGCCAGGTTCCGCTGCCCCAGAAATCGTACCGACTTGGTGATGCCGCTGACGTCGGTCATGCTGAGGGAGTACAGCGACTTGACCGTCCCGTCACTCTTCTTAGGGCCGAATACCTGGATGACAGTGCCATTGGTCAAGGTGGCCGTGAACAGGCGCGAGTCGCCTGGATGCCAATAGGCGTCAAATTTCTGCACTTTGATGTCGATGAAGTCAGGAACGTAAGGACGCGGGGGCGGATGAGCTGAGGTATAGACTCCCGGAATGTGATAAGGTGGCTGTCTGGTCACATAGTCTGGGTCAGTCTCGTCATCCCATTCACTTGTATTGCTGTCCGTCTCTCCGTTCGGCACGGGCTCAGGAGCAGTTTGTGCATCCTTCTTGAGAACTGTAAAGTAAATGGCGATGATGACCGCACCGGCGATGACCAGTAACAACAACACCAACAAGATGGCCACCCAGTAGATACGTTTTCGGGGGCGGTAGACAATGCCGGATCCAGTTGCTCGGTTACCCCTACGGCCGATATGATCCTCCCGTACCGGATATGCCACGCTGTATTTGTCCTGTAGCGTGCCTTGCGGGTACGGGAGGCCGTGGCCATTCAGATGTCGCGGGTTGTAGATGCTGCTGTGGTCGTCGCTGCTGTACGAGCCCTGTTGTTGTTGCACCATCTGCTGATGGTGGAGGTAGGGGCTCTGATGTAGATGGGCATAGGGCAGCTGGTAGTGGTTCTCATCTTCCCCTGGTATGTGGTTATGGTGGTTGCTGTTGTAGTTGTTGTTATAGAGCAGTCGCTCCTGCGCCGACATCTCGGCGTCTTCAGGGTCGTAGTGCGTATCAAAGTTCCGCATTTCGAGATTGGTCATAATCTGAAAGACAAACAGTGAAAACAGTTCGTCAGTACAACCACTATCGTCGGAAGGAAAGGAGGAAAAGCATAGAGGGAGAGAAAGGGGGAGATTCGCTAACTGCATGACAAACCTGGAAGCTGACGTTTCCAGGATCCTGTACGAATGAGTTTTTGTATGACGGAATCGTTTTATCTTCTTAGTCCTATGCCAGTGGAATTGTGTGACAGTAAGTGAATCTTTTCTGTTGACTTTTGGGGATGGAAAGATTGATTAGATAGATTGATTAGATTGAGAGAAAGCAAAAACACACAGAGTTGCAGCGAGGAATGTAGTAATGGAAGAACCAACCTCTAACTACTCTAAACTAACGACGACTCCCTAACAACTATTTATTACCGTCTTGCTACTATCTACTACTACTTATTACTTACTAACTACTAATTTCAAAAAATTGTTTAAGAAATAGTTGTTTTTTTTTCAAAAGGATTCCAATTTCACATCTTCTGATTTAGAATCTATATTGTGGTCAAATGGAGATATATAATTTTTTTTTTTAATACACATGTATGTATAAGATTTTAAAATCATGCACGCATTCACCTATTCACCCATTAGGATAGGATAAAATAGCAAAGTTATTCTTTTGACGTTTGTGTATGGAAAACTTGAAAAATGCTGTGTGAATGAATGCACACTTTAGGTGACCTGAAATAAAGCCGATCAGACTGTCAGGAACTTGGAATGACTTAGTAATCGATCATTTAAAAACACACACAAATTGACAAACAAACTAACCAAACGAGTAACAGGAAAAAACGAGGCGACACGGTATCAAGCTTGGTCGGTTATTTTTGAAAACATGTTTAACAGACACTTCAAACGAGAAGAAACCAGATCGCGACACCGCCCAGGCTAAAATAAAAGGATTCCTTGCGCTGACTTAACACATTAGTGAGATGAAACGCGTTGGTGTGGTTTCCATTTTTTTTTTTTTTCTTTAAAGTTAGACGATCTCTCACACACACAAATTCTGATGTTGAAACAAGACATTGTGACATAATAAAAACCAAGCGCTTTGCTTCAGTATTTCTTCATATATGTGTCTCTTGTCCGTCATTCGGTGAATTCAGTCACCTATCCACCCACCCATCCGTCCATTCATCTATCTGTCCCTGTACAATTGTCTGTCTTTTTGACACTCTGGCTTTGTCCAACTTTGAGCGTCTACTTGAAGTACACTTTGTGCGACTGGTGGGAAATAATGGGAAGAAAGCGATTAAGATGTGGAGGTAAGTGGCATCTCTCCAGTACAAATGTCAGGTCCAGGGACAACAGGCTTTCTGTGGGGTCCAGTGGGGGGGGGGGGGAATCTGGCCGGCTGAGAGGGCAGGGGTGAGGGGAGAGAGAGAGAGAGAGAGAGAAGAGTGGGCAGAATGAAAGATAGGACAGTCGACATGGATGGACAGATTGGTTGGATAGAGATACAGAGACAGACAGACAGATAAAAAAAGGACAGACAGACAGATACTGAGACGGATGAACAGAAAGACAGGCCGACGAACAGAACAACTGACCATCAAGGACGAATCAATGAAACAAAATAAAATTGCAAATAGCTTCGGCTATGCAGTAGGTGTGCACTAGATCTGCCCTTAACTTGTGAATGTCATTGCGAAGCGCAATAGGGGAATTTGCAACTGCTTCAAAAACGAAAATTCTGTACATACTCACAAAACAACCTACAGATCACGACCTACAAAAGTAATAGAACGTGACTTCTCATCATCATCAATAATAATAATAGAATAAATTTTTTTAAAAAATAGACGTGAAATTAAGGCGCGGGGTAAAAAAGATCAAAGAGAGTCTAACTAATCTATTTGTGAAAACGAAAACATCAACTAAAAAAAATGGAAATCAACACGCTGTCCCCAAAAGCACTCGGATAGAGACAGCGAAGGGATGGGGGAAGGCAAGGCTGCTCCGAACTGTCGATATAGTCAATTCCGGCCGCTTTGCCGCCCATTTGGCTTTTTTTTTATTGCGCATCAAAACTCCATCAACTTTTGCGCTCCGAATCCGAGGGTGGTCCTAACGTGACCTCACGACCTCAGCCAGTAGACTCGACCACTACCACAGCTGTGTGTGAATGCGTTTGTATGTCCGACCTGCGGCGATTTACGACCATACCAGTTCAACATTATTGGAGGGGAAGGGGGGGGGGGGGACGGGCGGAGGGGGTAACAGCTTGCGATGTGTTTTACTTGCCCTGTCCATTATAATCTGTTTGCATCAGTGATTCTTCAGCATGAATTTTCTTCTATTTTTCCACTTACTACAAACACAGTGACCATCACCCTTAAAAATTGTTAATTTATAACAACAACAAAGGAATATGAATACAATTTATCACCAATCTCTTTCCATTTTTTCTACAAGTATAAGTCTAGTCTGCCTGTTTGGTAAATGTCAATTCAAGGATTCAAAGAATATTTATAAAACAGTGCAGAATTCTTTAGAACCCATTTAGAATTGAAAAAAACAACATCAAACAGCAACAACATCATCTGAAATAATCATGACAACCAAACAAACAAAACACAATAACTATTACGCCATGAATGAAAACATGTAAACTAAGACAACTAACAAACAAATATCGTCGCTCCTTCTGTTTTCTCACCCACGTCGAACGTAAAACTTCATCAGGGAAATGCGTGGCGCGATCTTGACTTACTGTTCTCCTCCCCCTGGCGAACTGAAAGTACTGACTGACAAAATTTGCCTCAAAGAAATAACTCCCCTCTCCCCTTTTCGCATATTTTCAGCCAACCTTTAAAACTTAATGACCTGTGACATTAACCCATGAATTTTCGAGGCGACGACTCACTCAAAAATGTTCTTATTACTTGCATTTGAAGCCTTTTATAAACTTTTAGAGAGACGAACGCTCTAGTAACAAGGTCCTCATATTTTGCCATGTTTAAACCTGAATTCTCATTTTTGAAACATGAATAAAGGTTAGAATAAATTTTCTGACAGTCCAAAGTGTGTGTGTGTTTTTCTGATTGAGACGTCCAGGATTAATTGATGCTGACCCCCACCCCTTTCCCTGGAATGATATAGCTGTCAGCCTAGGCGACATTCAAAAGGCCAGAAAATCATAACGTGCGTACTGTATGGACGAGACAGTCAATTTATGAATGGCAGGAGGATTTGATTTATGGCACAAGTGCATTTACATGAGAAAAAAAAAGGGGGGGGGGGGGGGGGGGGGGAGGGGGGAGGAGGAGGAGAGACAATTTATTCAATCCCGCACCACGCACCCAATGAACTCATCTCTGTAAATGGGAGAGGGCCGGTTCAAAACAGCTGTCAAAGGCCCGCTAGCCAGACGGGACATGACCGCAAGCTGTGACGAGTTATGGCCCCTGTCTGAAGTTTAACCCTTGAACTCTGGCGATCTGTTTAACATATTTTGTTTTTATCCACCCCCCCCTTCAGACTCTTCTCTCTCTTTCTCTCAGCTAAACTCCTACTGGTAAAAACGACACTCTCCTTTGTCGGTTTTATAGCATTTTAGTAGCTACTTCCTTTAAACGCCGCAATAAAGTCACACCATCAAAACAAACAAAGCAGATTGTCACCAGCTCTTGGATCGATCACGGAAAAGGTAAGAACAACAAACATAACTAAATAGCTGTGGAGAACTAAAACCATGTATCATTATCACCCGAGATATTTTTAGTTGTTATCACAATAGTTATCAAAAATATCAACATTGCCATCAATCTTTGTGAAAGATAGTATTATAGACTACTTATTTCTCTCTCTCTGTATTAATATACGTATCTGCGTGTGTTTGTGTGTTATATACACATCACTGGAGGAATGCATCAGAAGAGTCGATAATACAGTGAGATGGCGAGTCATTTCGACCTCGAAAGAGTGACAAAGGGTGATGATGTTATACATATATTCCAATTAAAATTATAACAATGAATAAAAATGTTGATTAAAACAATATAATAATAATAATAATAATAATAATAATAAAATTAAAAATAAAAACGATCTAAGGACATTGAATAAATCAAGACACAAGAAAACAGCAGCAACTAGTGCCTTGACCTTTACTTTTGTTTTTAAACTCTCTGGTAGAGTAGATTTTCCTCCAGTCAGTCATGACAAACACTTGACTGCTCCGCTGAAGTCATCAGTCAAATAAAAATATTCCGTCCTTTGACGTCATGCGTCACGGCTATAAATAGACTCGGGTCATCTTATCGGGCCGGCTTAAATATAGAGGCTAATGCAACACGTCACAAGGTAGTAATGCATAGAATGTTTTACACAACCACAGTGTGTGTTAAAATGAAGGCATTCACACGCCAATAATCCGCCTTGCAAAAGCACACACCAGCATTCAGGTCTATCTACAGGTTTTATTAGGCTAATTACAAGTTTTATAGAGGCTGGCTACAAGTTTTATCGAGGCTTTGACAAGGCTAAGCATTAATTGTTGTAACGTTTTGCACCTTTGTGACACGAAGCCCCGCTTGCCACAACGACTGTACGACAAAAATGTTAAAATTTTCATCAGAAGATGTCACGCAACACAATCATTAATATTATCATTAACAACCAGGATGACGAGGATGGGGGCTAGGGTAACTATTCAATCTACGAATGGTTAACGAACCAATAACAACAAGACAATAGCAACGGGAACGAGAGATGTGAAATTAGAAGATGATAAATAAAAACAACTAGATCTATAACATTAACAACAACAGTGCGAATCCACTGCCTTATTTCTAGATCGTCCATTAAGATCGTCCCGCCAGATCGGACATTCCACATTATTTTCAGGTTTTGAGCGCGCAAATTTTAATACCCCATGTGGGGGAAAAAAAAAAAAAGTTCGAGTACACATAACTTATACTGAAAACTGCATATCAATGAACAAATGGACCGACTGTTTGTTTCTGTAAGCCGTCAGTAGGTAGTTCGAAGGTCGGTATCCAAGTATATTCATGCGATCACCCTAGTAACGACAGTGACAAATATTCATCAGGATTAATGTGAAAAGTGTCACCAAAGCTTGTATCGATAACTATAAAAACAAAACAACAACAAAGCCTAAGTACAAGATGTCCAATATCATGGAACATTTAGCATTATAAATACACCTATGAGTACATTCACATCACTCGTCATTCATTCACATGACAGCATTAGAAAATCTATGTCAATCGTTATGTAAGATGAATTGAAATATTTTATAACAAGGGTATTAATTCTACCAAACTTTGACACAAACAAACAAACAAAAGTCATACATCAACGGTCATATCCCTTTCTCTTGATATGTAACATCACTTTTCAAATATTCTGCCAGTGCAAACAATGTAGATCTATTCCCTCTCACGTTTCAGATCATCAGTCAACGAGAACACAAAAGGTGGTCGTTATTATGTAAAATTAATTCCTAGTCTTCGAGCCCATTTCGCCACAAGTCAACAGACCTGCAGCATCGTCTCTCAATGTCGATGGCAAATTGTTTGTTTGTTTTTAACCTTTTACAAACAGCTAGTTACCTCCACCAAAAACACCCACGGAATACAAGAGAATGTCATTTTCTGTGATAAATCTTGTGCCGAAATAACTCTATGATAACCTGAAGATCATGTAAAAATGATGTGGATCTACACAAGCAATGGAGACAGTATACTGTCGTCTTTTTTCTCTTTGTCACTTCTCTCTGTATTATTTTTCTGTGTCTGCCTCTTTCACTGTTACCCTCTCCCTCTCCCCCCCCTCTCACACTCACACACACACACACCACACACACCACACACACACACACACACACACACACACACACACACACACACACACTCTCTCTCTCTCTCTCTCTCTCTCCCCCCCCCCCCCAAACTTGAAATAACAGCAAACAGCAACAACTACCCACCAATATCAGCCTCACAACATCCAAAACGTTCTCTTCCTCACTCTGGTTGTAAGCGGTAGGTCTGAGATTATGAGTAGATCTAGAATAAATCTCCACCACAGCTGCTGTACCGGACACCGCTGGCACTGTGGTTGTCAATTCAAATTCAAAGAGGATTATCACGTTTCAGCAGCAACAACGATAACTTTGACCCATAAACTTTCTCGCCATCACAACCTCACCTCAACAACAGCAATATAATATATCACGATCTTCATTATCGTTTTACAGGCATATCTTATCTGTTCGCTAGCCAGATGCTAGACTTAACCGATACGACCATTTCAATTCAAATAACATAAAACAATAGGAAGAACAACAAAACAAAAATTGCACAATTTTACAAACCCAAGTTATTTTTTCCTGCGGCTCAAATCTTCGCGATCATCATAAGTATCAAAAACATCACGTAACAACAACTATGATAACTACAACAGCAAAAACAATGACTACAGCAAACACAAACATTATAATCATCACTATCGCATAACAACTCTCACTCCCCCTCCCCCCCCCCCCCCCCCCCCCTCCGCTCTGTTGTCTCTGTTCCCGCTAATTTTCTCCTAAAACACCTATGCTGCATTTAATACAATCCATCACACAACATTCAAAACCCAAAGCAACAGTTTTGTTGTTTGTGGATATCAGTTAATATAATCAAATAAAGAAATAAGAAACAATAACAACAAAATAGAAATTAATCTCTCCACTACCACTGTCTCTCACCTGTTGCGTGCTAACCACCATTGTTATCTGTGATCACGTCTCACAAGTGACAGAAAACACATACTATTCCACAGCGCTCTGGGGAACTCCACATTAACTGCACGAACTGCAAGTATTATGACATTATCCGCATGTTCGACTCCACCTTTTTTTCAGCATCTGATAAACACAACACGGTGCGAAATCATAACGTTCACCGCCACAACCCGGTGTGGGATCACAAATACCACCCACTCACAGAGTATCCGTACACAGGTCCCGCTGAGTCCGTTGAGTGTGTCATGAGGAAGACAAGTTTTATTAGAACTTTATGTATTCCAAACTGAGCTATCGGCGCGTTTTTCACATCTCATTTTTCACTGTTTTCCTCTTTCAAGTATAGCTCTAGAAGTCAATGCAAAGCATCTAAATAAAATTTATAGCAAATATCACTAGAGTCCTTATTTTCTTCTCTTTTGGCATGTCCAAAATTTAGCATTTCTACACTCTGCATAGTATGATTATAGCGATATACATGAATCATGTTGTCATTCACACAAACGTCCTATGTTAAAAAGGCAATGAAAAAACTAGTCAGTGAAATCAGTACCATATATGGCTGTGCTGCAAACATATATAATTATCTATACTACGTATGTGGAACAGTAGACTGCTCTCGAGTCTCCACGAATATTTAACTAAATTAGCCCGCCTTGTTGCATGCAGTACGTAGGCTACTTCTGACGCACACGCACACACACCCACACACACACACACACACAGCCAATCCACCCGCACAAAGTAGCGCGGCACGGCGCGGTGAGGTGCGGGTCCAAGTTGAACTCAGCCGTACCATTGAGTGCGGATCGCTGGAGTGGATGACAGTGACAGGTTCGCACTTCAGGGTGAAAAAAAAAAAAAAGAAAATGGTCATCAACCCTATCCGCCTCGTCCTTTTTTTTTTTTTTTTCTGTATACTGCAAAGCTCTTCCCCTTCTTCCCACCCCCTCGGCGCAGACATGGGTGATATAGGAAGAAAAAATGTCAGAGAAAGAAAAGGAGAGAGAGAGTGAGAGAGAGAGGGGGGGGGGGGGGGGGGGGGGGAGAAAGGCCC
>JBCEWB010390078.1:0-20780 GCA_039654565.1 Peronia peronii
CTATCTATCTATCTATCTATCTATCTATCTATCTATCTATCTATCTATCTATCTATCTATCTATCTGTCTGTCTCTCTCTGTCTGACTCTCTGTCTGTCTGTCTGTCCCTTCGTCTGTCTATCTGTCTGTCTGTCTGTCTGTCTATCTGTCTGTATCTCTCATGTAATGTTTTATATGACAAAATTATTTCACAGCACAAATCATTAAACACCGATCCGTATTCAGTCGGACAAGTAATGCCATGGTAAAGTTATGAAAATTCGGGTCCGTCTTAGGATAGCATTCCATTTTGCTCTAACAGCTTTCTAGGCCCTAGAGAGTTAAACAAATTGACAATCTTGTCGTAAGAGAGAGATGAATTTCTATCTTCTTACCGTGAGATCTCTTCCGTTGACTGAACACTGGCCTGCATTGAAAGTTTTCTTTTTTATATATATATAAAACACTGGACATAATATTCCTAGCCTTCGGCCTTTTAAAATCATTCCAAATTGCTTGTAAAATGTGAGTTATGTTAAGGTGGGCTAGGCTTATACGTAGTCTCTTCGAACAATTTCAGCCCAACGGTATGACTAAATAGCCTAACTGGAAATCTAGTAAATTTTCACTTTTGAAATAGACTCACCCTATTATTAAATGATTTTCTGTTGTAAATTCTTTACAAGGGTTCAGCTCAAGAGTATGGGGATCTCAGGGAAAAACAAAGCATAGAGCAATTTGAAAGAGATAAAGAGTTAGTCAAATCCCATCGGCAAGAATTTCATTTATCATAAAGAGTCCACGTTTACGTTTTGGAATGTTTGTTTAGATTTTTAGGAGACAACTTGGCGTGGACTTGCCAGCTAGTTATGTTACAGATAATGTCAAGTGTTAAATATGTCAGTCACAGATGTTTTTAAATGCGTGTGTATGTGTGCATGCGTGCATGTGTAAGTACATGTGTTGAATTTCATTCACGTTAAACTGGATAGTGACATAGTATTTTGTTGTTGAGTTTTTTTTTCTTCTTCAAAATTCTGGGTTTAATCTCTGTTATTGTCACTCTGTCTGTCTGTCTGTCTGTCTGTCTGTCCTCCCTGTGCCTGTCTTTGGTCTGTCTGATGCCTGTCGAATTATCTATGTGTTGTCTGTCTGTCTGCCTGTTTGTCAATCTGTTTGCCAGTCTGTCTTTCTGTCTCTTGTCTACCCTTCTGTCGACCTGTCTGTCTGATGCCTGTCCAATTATCTGGTGTTGTTTATGTGTCTGTTTGTCGGTTTGTCTACCTTTTTGACACTTTGTCTTTTTGTATCTCTCTCTCTCTCTCTCTCTCTCTCTCTCTCTCTCTCTCTGCCTCTCTGTTTGCTGCCTATCCAATTGTCAGTCTGTCTGCCTTTCTGTCTATCTGTCTGTCTATCTGTCTGTTTGTATGCCTGTCAATATTTCTCCTGGCTATCTCATATTTTGGAGGTTACCATTTCCATCGTTTAATATTTGCTGAAACCGAATCAATCGGAGATAACAAAACAAAAACAAACAAACAAACGAAAAAAACAGGGAGTCGTGGCCGAAGACTGGCACGATTGCCAAAGCATTTACCAATATCAACAAAACTAAGCTTTCCAGCAAAATGACCAGAACTGAAAAATTTATTTGTTGTTGTTGCTGAAACTGACTTGCTGTTCCCCTTTTGAAACATAACCATTATTTTGTTTACCGTCAGCGTGATTTTTAATTTTTTTTTTTCAGAGAAGTATTCACGAATGTCTCTTATTCAAAGTTCGGCGGCTCAATTTTCACTCAAGGCTGTCGAGGAAATGAAATGGAATGACTTCAAACGTGTGAACCTGGTTACTGTTCGGGTGCTTTTAACTCCATGATTTTAATCGTCAGTAGAAGCGAGAGCAGGATTTTTGCACTTGGATTTTATCAAACTTTCGCCTGAATACTATGGAAACGTGCACAGCTGTGGGAGTTTACCTGATCTTAAAATAACTGGGAAAAAGACCAAAACAGTCAATGGAAATTGTGGACTTTTCATGAAAAAACGCAGTGCTTCCATTAACAGATTTGAGTGGATTCAGTGAATATGGAACTTGTGTGACAAGCTTCATCAGAAAAGTGATTTTAGTTGGTGAATTTGATGGAATTTCTGTATTCCCATCCTACGGGAACCTGATCTAGATCTGGAATCAGAAATCTGATTTGTCATTTGCCTTCAAAATGAAAAACATCTGTGGATATCGTGTCTGGATGTTGCGCTGTTCTCATTCCAAAATATGGATACCAAGCACACTGTGGATTATCTCTCTCCTGATGGTAGTGCCAGTTGGATGCAGTTTTGATGTGATACCATTTGTGGGAGTGGAAGTTGCGCCAATCATTCAAGATCAACCAGGTAAGAATCTTAGTGTGAATTATGCTACTTACTCACTGATTTTGTACAACCGAACCTGAATTAGATCTATTTAAAGAGCAGTCTGGAATGACTTCAACAGAGCTAAGCTAATAACAAGTTCTGGTATTCTACACGAGAGAGGGAGGGACTATAGAGCACAGACTTTTGAAGTAAACCAATATTCAGTCAGCAAAAATGATCTCATAGTAAAATTATGGAAATTCAAGTGCCTGTTGTGAACACTAGCATTTTGTTGTAAAAGCTGCTCTAGATCATCCAGGCTCGAGATATGCATCTGTACAGCGGATGAGAGATATAAAATAGATGAGTCATAAAGAATCAATGCTCTTAATATGACTGATATGTCAGCGATAATTGCATTATGGTGATTCTGGTAGTGAACTAAAGGAGGGATGATCTTCAGGGAAGATTTCCATAAGCAACACAAGAAACTAGATCAAAACGTACCTGATTCCTACGGGTTGCTGTAATACAAATTGGTACTAATGTATTTGATTTAATGTAAGCTTACGCTTTATTGAAAGAAACAGGGGCTTAGCGAAGTTGTATTTGGGTTAATGCATAATCATTGGTTCACTGTTATGTTAATGGTTAAAAAAAAAAACGCTATAACTTTCCAAAGAAATGAAAAACAATCCTTGGATACTTTCAAATTCTAATCTTGGCAGTCTTCCTCCAGACATCATTATCATTTATTCTAATGATTTGGTATGGTAGGCATATATTCAGTACATTTCTCGCAAACGTGAGCCTTAAATCCTTTTCTCTATTCAATTTCTAAGACTTTTGTTTTAAACATTTTTTTTCTTCGAGTAATCACGATTCACTGTCAAAGAAAGCTACATCTAATTCAGGATCGCCATGGTAACTGTTGTATTGCAAAAGGTTGGTTCGTACATAAAGGCAATTTTTGTTTTCTAAATAAAAAAAAAACAGAAAAACCACAATTTTCTGCTTGTGTAAAAAGGAAATCGGGCTAGAGCTGCCTCAGCCCTTGAGATATATTCTTTATTATTGTGATCATTGCTGATGCAGCTCCGTGTCGCTTTTCTCTGGCAGCAGTGAGTTTCTGGCGTCGTGCTTCTTCATAGTTGGCAGCAGCTTTGTGGATTGAGGCTCTCCATTCTGGTCTGTCCATAGCACGCTCCTCCAGTTCCCTCGGCTTGACGTGACACCACTGGATGTTTGCTTTCACAGTGTCTTTGTATCGCAGCTTTGGACGGCTTTGGTTTCTCTTGTCGAGCTGGAGCTCACCATACATCAGGTGTCTTGGCATCCTAAACTTCTCCATTCGTATGACATGCCCCACCCATCGAAGTTGGACCTTGATGAGAATGGACTCGATGTTGGTGGAGTTGGCACTCTCCAGGACCTCCAGGTTGGTGATGTGGTCCTGCCAGCTGATTCCGAGTATGGAAATGAGGGCTCGCATGTGGAAGTACTCCAGCTTTTTCACGTGTCTGCGATACAGTGTTCATGTTTCACAACCGTAGAGGACGGAGGGGAGTACCACAGCACTGCAGACCTTCAGTTTCGTTGATAGCCGGATACTATGTTGGTTGAGCACTCGTTGACAGATCGGTGATGAGTTGCAAAACAGATCTGTGCGTGAAGGCTTTATAGTGAGAAGACCGTTGCACGGGGGCAATCCCACTCTCTTGGCCTGGGGAGTCTTGATCCAGCGGCCCGGGGAACCGTTACGATGGGAGACTTCCAGGCTACAGTGAATGACCAGGACTCCTGTTGGTGCCACGTCCAGCTCTAGGTGCTCCATGACACCTGCTGCTAACGCCTTCACAACCGTTGGATCTCAGGTGATCTCTTCCGCTCGTTCCGCATGCAGTCTTCGCATGCAATAGGCCTGACACGGTCCAAGCCTAACTCACTGAGGGTTTCAGACCCGTTAGCTACCTTCACCTGGTTCAGCCGGCTCGCCAAAGTTGTTGTCCGGGGGTGGCCGCTGTTGCATGCGACAGCTCCGAGGAACCACAGGTGAAAGTTGAGTGCCAGGTGAGGACCAGTGGCAGACGAGCTGCCCTGAAAAAGACACATGGAGATAAATATTAAAGCAATAAAATCCATAAGATTATTCATGGGGATTGTTTTTGACCAACGCTATTACTTCTCTTTACCAAACACAAGGGTCGTTGAAGAAACAGTGTAGACAAGAAAAAACTCACTTTTCTTCTTGTCCTTTGAAAAACTGATTACAATTTGTTTTTGCTAAAATTGCTACGATATGAAGAAAACAGCTTGCTTATACAATGATTTTTTTCTGTATTATTTTTTAAAATGTACATTCCAAACAAATTGTGGAAAAGTCATTTATTCCTCTCTATGCTGCTTGTTCAACACCTTTGTGTGCCTGGCAAAGGGAAATAACAAGGCTGGTCAAAAACAATTGCTCGCAACCCAGTGTGTATCACGATGAAAAGAAAGAGATCGCGTGTCTGTCAGATGACAAATTAAGATGACGAACAAAACAACAACAACAACAACAAACAGTTCATTGCCACTGGCATCAGCCCAGGGAGATTCCGACAAGTTCGTCTGTATTCTGAACATACTCCCCTTCCTGGATGTGAAGATTTCAGTATGGTCAACTGTTTTTCTGTTGGACATCGCTTATGTTTATTATCATGAATTTTATTTGAAGACAGATTTTAATCACCACTGGTCAGCCTTTAGAAACTTGAAGTATTTTTGTTTTAATTTAACATAATATAGGAATGTAATTATCTGCGACGAAAGTTTTTTAACACCCTTCTTATAGTCACTTATTTGGTGACTCACTTTCTCACTTACTTACTCATTAATTCACGTACACATCTCTCACTCATTCACTCACTGATCTACCTAACAATTTACTCATGTTCTCACTCACTCACTCACTCACTCATTCACTCACTCAGAGTACTCAGTCATCAATTCACTCTCTCACTCACTCACTCACTCACTCACTCACTCATTTACTCACTCACTAACTCAGGTACTCAGTCATTCATTCACTCACTCACTCACCCATTCACTCACTCACTCACTCAGACATTGAATCTTTCATTCACTCACTCAATCACTCCTTCACTCACTCAACTCACTACCTCAGGTACTCAGTCATTCTCACTCACTCACTCACGTACTCGCGCACTCAGGTACTCACTCACTCACTCTCTCACTCATTCACTCACTCACTCACTCATTCACTCACTCACTCACTCACTCACTCATTATCTCATGCAGGATGCTATCTGGATGGAGTACTACATCCATTCGGAGACAGATGGAGTCCAATATTCGAACCTCAAGGCATGATGGTCTGCATCAAGTGTGAATGTCTGTCCGTAAGTTAATCCTTTCAGATTTTGTTTTATTTTTATTTTTTACTTTCTTCTTTTTTCCCCGTTTTTGTCTCCCCTGTCTTTTTATTAAACTGTCATGTCTAAGTTTTCTTCTCTTTTTTCTATGTTTTACTTTTGGTTGGGCTATTTTTAATTACTAGCATAGCTATATGAGACGCGACACGATGAAATCAGGCGCTAGTCAAACTGAGGCGACTGGAGAAATCACGTATTTTCCAACAGTGAACGAATTTTTAACGTATTTTTTTCTTCACAAAACCCTTCTTTGTATCAATCTAACAATGCATTTCGGAGTTAAATTTGCTGAAATAGACTGAGTAAAGCCCCCAAAATTGCAGTTTAGCGGCATGGGCTAACACAGATTAATAAAGATTTCCAAAAGTGATCGGCCATTTTCTCACTAAATTGAACTACAGCAACAGGTCACCCCCATCGTCTTTAATTGCCAATAGCTCGACTTTCACTTAAGGTAGAACAATTTTTTTTTCACACACAGAAAAGGAAATGGATAAGCTTAATTGTGGTACCAATAACTCCATATGTTCAAAATTGGACGAGAGCCTGATTTCATCGTGTCCTATCTCATATACTTATGAATTTATCTTTCTCTGCCCCTGTCTCCCTCTTTTCTCTCTTTCTCTTTCAGTTTTTCCTTTTCACTATCTTTCTTTCTTTCTTCATTTGTCCACGCTTCTATCTCTATCTGCCTATCTGGCTGACTACCTGGCTGCTGTCTGTCTGTTTTTTGCCGAGCCTGTTTTAAAATTCCGATCGCCACTGTGTCTGCCTCAAGGTCTTACACACAGATTGAGTCGTCTCAAATTGTGTAATGGGCAATCGCCATAGTGGAGTGAAATTAGCGATCCGCTCACGTCATTACAACTGCCCATGACTTAGTGTCAGTAATACAAATGCAAAATCGCATGTTATTTGTGCGGAAAACAGACAATGATCTGGTCAGTTGTCAATGAAAAGCAATATGTAATGGTGAAGAAATCATGACGTCGAGACCTGCAGGATTTTAAAGTCTTTCTCCTTAATCCATTTGCCTTAGCCCTGTAAAGTCAGTGACTTCTCAAGCTGGGAAAAGACCTTGCTGCATAGCCTGCTTCCCATGTAGACGTTCATAGGTCAAGGTTTCCCAACTATTCAAGTTAATGTCCAAGGCCTTCAGGTCCCTTTTGTAGACATCTTTAGAGCAGTACTGAATATCTGTTATGCTATTGTTGCCGATGTGTGTGTGTGTGTGTGGGGGGGGGGCACTCCCTCTTCTGGCACTGTTTCATTAAGTTACTGTCTCAGAGCCACTTGATACAAAATGACAACCAGGAATCACAGAAACATTCCAAAGGAGAGCAGCTTGTAGCTATGAGATACTTGTTCTCTGTGGCATGCACCCTCAGAATGACATGGCTTATACTTCATCATCTTTATCTGGGAGAAGTGGTAGATTAGACTTTCAGTTATCGACAAGCCCTAGTCTTTTACTAGCGATGTGATTTGGGACGCAGCAGTGCAAAACAGTAGAATAGAAATGTTCGTATATATGAATCGTATTTTGTATCATATATTATTGACGGTGAATATATTAATGGTACCATACTTGAACAGTGCTTAGGGCCTTTCTTTTATAGAATACACATTTTTTGTATAGATGTCATTCGTGTTTGTGATTTTTTTCATTATCATTGATGCCACTATTAGGCAATATCTCTATCACCAATACCATCACAGTCGTTTAATAGAACTGTCAAATTTTGCCAACAGGCATTTTTTTAAAACATATTAGACGTACATGTAGGCTAACACAGATGTAGCCAAATGGGAAAGAACACTGAATTCTCGAAGTCATTGATTTCTTCTCTAGACAACCCCATTTTATCACAGTCGTAATTAGAACTTAGATTTGTTTGGTATTTTATCCAGAGAGTAAGTGCAATTAGGCCAAAAGTTGAATTAATGCCTTGTTCGATGTAAGATATTAACTTGTTACTCCCAGTACTGGAAGACCCCCAATGATGTCAAGAGGGTTGTGATTCTCCCCGCTGTATCCACTATCCAATGATAACACATGTTTGTATATTTGCCCTCGTGCCGGGCCAAGTGTTTGGCTACTTGTGACTCGCTCCGTTGAAATTTGCAGGATATAAAGATAAGAAACAATCTTTCAGATAAAAATTTCACAGACAGATCATGATGAATCAGTCATCACAATACTTGTTGTTAACAAACAAAAAACAAACAAACAAACAAACAAAAACTTGATTGGTTTTCAGATGACATGAAAATGAGGAAACATATTTTCTATAAATAATTTTCAAAATCCGGTAACATTTTAAAAATTCATGAAATAATCAAGCAGTGTCTTCTCTGACCTTGACAGATATAGAGATGGATAAATCATGATGGAACAGTCATCATGACATTCACAGCGCTCTTGAGAAAGTCAATGGAAAGGTGAATTTTATTTACAGTTTTCGAATGAAAGGAAACTACTGAACTTAGTTTTTATTAAATAGCTTTCTATAGCCCTTAAAATTGAACTCTCTACGGCCCAGAGTAGGCCGAGCTATTAAAACAAAATGATAATATTTATCTAAGATAGAGTTGAATCTCTTGTCCTTATCATCGAACCAATTGTGCTGAGGAAATTTGACTTGCATTTAAAATCAGTGCTTTGAAATTAATTTCTTGTATAGAACAACAATTATGTTCTAACGCTCTATCTTTTGACGCTTTTCCTAACAATGCATCAAGTTTGTCAAACAGGCCCGTAAAAAAAAATGAATAAAAATGAATATAAAACCAGGAAAATATCTCTATTGAAGACCAACAAATTCAAAATGTAAGGCAGAAATAATTATTTAATGATGTGTTTTTTTATTTAAAATTCTAACTGAAAAATGTCACCATCTTACCGGTTTTCCCAGAGCCTCAAATATCTGTGTTAACCTAAACTCAATACCCAATATAATGTTTTACTGTTTAATCCACTTTTTTCCTGAGCCTCGATGTTTGACAATAATCCGCTTTTAATCCGTTCATTATGTGAGCATCGACATTTGCGGCTGAAACATTTTTTCCCACCCTTTTCTCCATGATTAATTTTAAACTTAAAGAGCTGCCAGTGAGAAGTTACTATATTAAGCATGCAGGAATTTCATCGTCTATCTTTGGGTGTTTTTTTTTTTGTTTTTTTTTTCACCGCAGCAGAGTATTTTTTGGACTGACAATTGCTAATTTATAAAGTTAAGCAAAACTGTGTTCAAATATATAGCATAAATATGAGTGTTTGCTTAATCTTAGATTTTTATAACTAACCACTGGAGTCATAGACCATAGTGTCCATAAGTTTTCTAGTTTGTTGTCGATATGATCGCTGTTACTGATGCTGTTGCTTGTTTGTTTTTCAGTTGTTGGTCTTACGATCTTCTTCTTTTTGTTGTTCTTCTTGAAATTTCTTCGCCTTCTTCTTTTCTTCCTCTTGCCTTGAAATGGATATTTGAATAATTGTTAATCTGTAGCCAGTTTTGCAAAATATAAGCTAGACGTTTAGTGCTGAAGTTTACATGTAATAAAGAACAAATAAAAAACACAAGAGGAAAATTTTAATATTCATGCTCTGTGGGAATATTTGCTCATGACGTAGATGTGCCAAGTAGGCAATCGAGTTAAAGATATGCTCAATAGTCTTTAAACTTTGCGCTCAGATTCGTTCAAACAGCACACAATGTATTTATATTGTTTCACTTCAAAGTATAATCGAATATTAATATCCTTATGGAAACCCCGATACTCTGACACTTTCTACTGTTAGGGTTAATAGTTAAAGGCTGGGCTCTCGCTATGAAGCAGAATGAATGAATGGACTGGGCGAGTTAGGGCCCGAGTAGGACACATACAGACAATCCCAGACCTCTTAGTGGTTGAAACATCACGTTCTTCCCGACTGTACGAGCGAGCGAAGCCATTCCATTGATAGATACCATTTATCCTTCAGTCAACAAAAAAGTCTTGGCGAACAATTCAATTTTGAAGTACCAGCGAAGTAATTCAAACAGCCTGTCGGAGCGCCACTCGCTCATAAACCTCTTCTCCAGATACACTCGTGTAATGGGGCAAAGCATAACCTCTATGCTCGCCTTGCTCCGCCGTTATTGCTTTTCTGTTCATTAAAGTGTTTTTGTGGCTAGATCAGCAAAGCCATTGCTGACAGGTCGGGGAGATATTGGGCAATTGGACCGATCCAAAAACTCAACAAGGAGCGAAAAATCCGTGTGTCAACGGCGTGGCTTGAGTGGCTGGTCCCATCACTAAGGTGACGTCACGGTTTTCTATAATAGCAGGGATTACGCGTTAATCCGCTAGTAATCTAGTAGAGAAGGCGTTATGCGGCGTCTCGTGTACTCTGGTTTTTCCTCCGATTTGCTACAAACTCTCTGCAAGGAGCGAGGGGCCACCGGTCGCATTCTTGACAGTCTTGTCGGATTAAGCATTGCATTCATCTCGACAAACCGCCCTCGTCCGGCATTAAATACATCTCCGTTTGTTCACCAGAAGAGTAAACAATGGCCGGGCTTGCCAGATTAAAGCTAGTTGACACCTATATTGTTGGTCTAGGCCTTCGGTTACCTTGTAGTTTGACGCCTTCGAACAGAGGCGTGTGATAAGTCGACGACTTCCCTTTGCGGGCGTTAAGCCCTCGGACGAGATTTTCCGAAAGCAAAAATCCCCTATTGGTTGCTCCCGTGGGCCTCCTTGTTTAAAGTACGGCTGCGGCACATCGGTATTTGCGCCGACATTCCTCTTATGAAAGTGGGGGCCGTCGCAGATTGGTATGCTTGTCAAAATAGAGCGGTGCAAGAACAGAGAGAGACTCATACAGACAGACAGACAGACAGACAGAAAGAAAGAAAAAAGAAAGACAGACAGAAAGAAAGAAGAAGAAAGCACGAAAAAGAAAGAAAGAGAGAAAGGGAAAGAAAGAAAGAAGAGAAAGGAAGAAAGAGGAAAGAAAGAAACTCTCCACAACATCCACTGAGGAAAAAAGTTTTATTACTTAGAGTAGAAGAAAAACATTGAATCAGCCAGCCAAAGAAACAGATAGAAAAGCAGACAATAGACAGACAGACAGGCAGACAGACAGGGAAATCGTCTCAGAACTGATAGAGAGCGAGAGAGAGAAAGGTTAAGAAACTGGAAAGAGATGAAGAGGGGAAAACTAGAGAAAAAAAAAAGAAAAAAGGAGGGATAGAGGAGGGAGGGAGTAGAGTTTTTTTCCCCTAACCCTAAACCTTCCTTTTTTTTTTTTTTTAAATTAAGAATACTGACATTCATTTATTCTCAGGGAATCGCTGACCTCCCTTCCCCTTTTCCACTGCTGAAAGATACTCCGTTCTATATGTGTCCATCCCATTCCAGACTAAAATTAATAATCGCATAATGTTGATAACAAAGGAGATAACAGAGTTCTTTCCGTTTCTATTCACGTTACAAACACCTGCTCCTCCTTTGCTCCTCAGATCGGTCATTCATAAGACTTCAAAGAACCAACGGCAAAATCAACAGTCAGTCTTTTACTTTTTTGTATTTGCTTACCGCGTCTTTTC
Source organism: Peronia peronii (assembly GCA_039654565.1). NCBI lineage: Eukaryota > Metazoa > Mollusca > Gastropoda > Systellommatophora > Onchidiidae > Peronia > Peronia peronii. The sequence continues at coordinate 11,366 of JBCEWB010390078.1, forward strand.
CTCTTCCCCTCCCTGCCCCTTTCCTGCCGTTATCCCTCACGTTACTTCCCCCGCTATCCTGCATTGATTCCCACAGGTTGTCTCTGCACCGTTATCGGAAGTGAAGAGCAGATTTTTTTTTTTTGAAGGCTTTAAATCCTAAGAAAGTAGGATTATCTCGGCCTTAAGTGGCAGCCTATTTTTTGGTGAGAATTTTTTAGGGCAGAAATTTGGAGTTTTAAGAATTTCGAACGGACTCTTCGATTTTTAACTGTCAAGGATTCTTTAACGTACATAACGTACACACGAGACCTCCGAAATGTATTCACCTATATCCGAGAAGGCTAGATGTCGGACTTCCCTACCCAAGAGGCCACGCTACCGCTAAGTCACTGAAAAAAAAAAATGCAGGTTTCAATCTTCGTATCCTCGAGTCGAATCTGCAACTACGACAAGAAACCACTTGGCCACGGCGACCTTCCCCCCCCCGGAACAGCATATGACAGTACGCCAAGAGTAAAATACCTTTATTCAGATCGGCAGTGAAAAACTTCTACCCGATCCACTTTAATCCATGTGTAACTGTTTCTCTTCATTCCACACAGTCATCTAAGTATTTCTCCCATGAGAGCAATGGCTTAGCACTCAGCCTCTTTCCTTGAACATTTCATTCCGAGACCTTTTTGTATTACAGCCTGACTTTCATAGTACAGATAGCGGGATTTTACTCTCATCAAAAACCCTCTCAATTTCGGCAGGATTGTACTTCTCATGCTTAGACCGTCTGTAGGCAGAAGGACATGACATTGCGTATTTTGGTTCCCATTTTAATTACATTATGAGATATATTGTTCGCTTTTTAAACTGTGTTGTTGTTGTTGTTGTTGTTTTGTCGTCATCGTTGTTGTTGTTTCTGGATGTTAGCACTACAACAAAGAGACGTCACATTCTTTTGACTTACAGTCATAACGAAATCTTGTGATGTTTAGTATTTGATGTGAGTCGATGTCTATTTAGGCCTATGTATATTTATAATAATAAAAGTTCTCTTACATCATTATGTCCACTTTAAGAGGCTGTGCAATCTACGAATACTCTCTGCAATATAACTTTAAAACAAAAAATGGTTTGCGTTTTTCACCAGATATTTTCCAATTTCAGTGAAAGCCGTGGGCTTTGTGTGTTGTGTGTAGGTGCATTAAGCATGTATAAATAAAGTATATGCTGAGTGTGTATGGAGAGAAAAAAAAGGAGGGGGAGGGATTGGAGGTCGAGGGGGGGGGGGGGTCCAGGCAGAGAAAAACGAACTGAGGAGAAGACACAGGCGATTTTATATAATGCAGGACGACTCAGAAGTAACCGGGCAATCAGAACATTTTCGGTCCAAATGATAAAATTTATTGCATATTTAGGTCATATATTTAAATCAAATGTACATGAAACAAAAGCGTTGGCTTTGGCGAACAATATTCGCTATCAAGTAATCGATCGATAGAGAGTCTAAAAATAGCGTCGGATAACTTACAATAAGCATGCATTGAGTGTCCGGTTATTCTGACTCACCCGGTTTATCGGTGAGTGCTCTGTCTGTTTGTATAAGCGTTTACATGAAACACAAATTCAACAAACGACAACATGTAGACGTGTGGGTATAAACAAAGTAAGAGTGGATTGATAACGTGAGGGTGATATATGTGTGTGTGTGGGGGGGGGGGGGGGGGGGGGGGTGTAAACGAGAGGGAGAGAGGGGAGATTAATGAGCATCAAATAACTCTTCCGTTTGTGGGGTTCGCCTCAGTCGAATTAAACGAGACTTTTTTTCAGCCAAGTTACAGAATCCTTTTGCCAAGTAGGTCTACAAGAGGTATAACGCAGGCATTGTAAAGCAGGAAAGTAACGTTAGCTCCAATATCTGAAACATGTAGAGCAGAAAATAAAAACAAAAACAAACCAAAAATTACATAATAATTATCACGATGAAAAACAAAAAACCAACAATAACAACAAAATATTTTCATTACGTAAATTTTTCGGTATGGCAAGATAAAAAGTTTTCCCTTCTTTACAATGCTCTTGTATCCGACAAAAAGAGGTAATTTGGCTGACATGCAAAATAGCAGATCAAGACCAAACTAAATCCTTTAATTCCTTTGGCATCCATTTAATACAACCGGGCTATAACATCAAAGAACCTTGGTGCAATACACCTCTTAAACTTGTAAATCCAAACAGAGTTTCAGGGTGCTATGAAGTCTTCACAGCCTAATTTGTCATGCGATCCCCAAAACAAATTGTGAGTCAGAAGAAAATGCCTTGATGTTTATTTTCGACCTTCTAAAATTCACATAAACGTTTGAAATATTAAAAAAAAAAAGGCTAGATTAAAAAAAAACAAAACACAAAAAAAAACCGCCACATACAACCATGCATAAAGAGAAGGGTGAAATGAGTGCAGAAAGTCTGAGATGGTATCAGATACTAATATTCCGGGTATTATTTTGACTCATACACCGCGTGCAACCAGTTGGATTCAGCCCTACCTGCGTTGTCATGTCACCGCCAGAACCTGCGCATGCAGCATAAAAGGGGGGGGGGGGGGGGGTTGGGGAGGAGGGAGGCACAAACATTCGTCTGTGGGGAGGGGGGAAGAGGAGTGGGGAGGGGGGAGGTGCCACATGATTTATTTTTTTTCTTTTGACCATGGGTCATTTTAAAATGTATATTATTATAATACGTTACGTTCTATAAAACGTCTTTCAACCTCCTAGTGGAAATTATCGCGATATTATAATAGTAGTAATATAATAATAATAACAATAAAGCATTTATATAGTACTTATCTCCGTACAGTGTACAAAGTCGAAGCGCTCCACAATTTATTATTTCCCCGATAGGCCCGATGGAAACACTGCACGGGCTTTCTGAGATTCCTGGGAAACATACGCGGTGGCTGCCTATTAGGAGCCCTAAGCCTTATCAGTCTAACAATATCATTCACTGCCTGTAGTCGGTACCCATTTCAACCTGGTCGAATCAGGAAATGGGTATGTAAGATGCCTTTCCCAAGGACAAAATGTAGGACCAGTCAGAATGTAAACCCGGAACTTTAGATCCCGAATCCGACGACTTAACCACTAGGCCACCGACACAAAGTTTCAAATGTGTAATTGGCATGGCTTTCTGATTCAGAATATGTCCTTAGAAACTTGTTAGCGTGCCTGGTTGCCATGGAAACGATCGCCATGTGGATTTTGTCCTGTTTTTCAAAATCTGTTTCCTGTATAACTTCCACATCAATTATTCTAAGCTTTACATGTCATTTAAACATGCAAAATCAAAAAAAAAAAAAAAAAAAAATGATACCAGCAAATGGAAATTGCATTGATAGTTATTTTCCTTAATAAAGTTTTGATAATGCCATTTATCAAAGATGTATAAAACTGGCACTTTATTTCATGACTTTCTTTCTTTTTCTTTCTTTTTTCTTTTTTTTTTTTTTTTTTTTTTTTTTGAGAAAATGTGTTCGCAAAAGTATAGGAAAAACAATAAAAGGCCCCGGTCATCTTCAATGAAATGTCATGTGCAGACCACATATATTGAAAATATGCCAGTAAGTTTTAAAGAGATAGAAAAATAAAAAATAAAAAAAATAAAAAATGAAAATAACAACCAGATTTCGAGAACGCGCCAATTTTTTTTTTTAAGAGATGGAAGAATAAGGCAAAAAAAAAAAAGTAAAAAAGGTTTTGAGAAAGACACCAGAAAAACGAAATTAACAGCTATAAAATAAATTGAAACAATTTTACAAAGCATAAAACGGGACACTTTTTCAGAACAGATACAGAGAACCGAGAGTGTGCTCATGGAACAGACGTTCTTGCAAAGTAGGTCAGCAAAGTAGAAACAGAGCAGGAACATATCGATTAATTGGGCCCATTCAAGTTCAACCGAATTCCTTTTGATGAGCCAGAATGACAAGTAGAATATTATATATGTGAGTGAGGAAATTGTTGGCTTGATTACGTCAAATGGCTTGGTCTGACAACGATCAGGTTCTTCCCCCGCGGGGGCCGGGCTATATAAGTAGGTTCTTTGCTCCCACCTGCAGGCGGTGAAAGCCCGCCATCGGTGAGATGTCATCCTCGACGTTCCAGAGGTGACATCTCTTCTCTCTCTCCTTGCTCCTGTCTTCTGTCCTGCTCTCTTTCATCTGTTCTTCTTAACGCGTAAACGTATCTTACCGTCTTTGGCACAATATAGCTGTGATCGTGCTAATGTGCCGTTAAACTCCAACACAAATAAACAACCAGCCGTCAGGTTCTACTTTGGTATTTTTTCATCAAGCCGTCAAGCCGAAGCAAAGCCGAGCCATTCTCTATTCGCCCGACCACTATCTAATAACGTGTTGTCTGGTGACGTAAGCTTAGTGCTCCGCTTGGGTAGAAAAATAGATCTAGGTCTAGGCCTAGCCGACCAAATTGCCAGGAGCGTCAGTCAAAGTGACAAATAGAACTGAATATGAAGTGGGGAAGGTTGTCAAGCTAAATTGACAACCAAGTTGACAATTCGGTTTGATGATTTTTGACTTGGTCATGAATGGAGCCCTTAAGATGAATGGAATTGTGGACGTCTTTAGGATAAAATATCAACATTTCAACGAGATTCATTTACGACAAATACGAATGCATAACTCCCACATAATTAATCAGTGCTATAAACAAAGCTATTCGTACATTTTGAATAGACACCCCTTAACGATGGCCAATATTTCCCTTCCAGTCTATGTGGACCTTCATTCAGCTGGGCAGAGCCTTAATTTAAGCTGAAAATATAAGACGAAGAGAGAAAGACGTGAAAAGACGGGAAAGAAAGAAAGAAAGAGCGAGAGAAGACAATGATAAAATTTTTAATGCTCATATAAAAGGACAGATTTAATAGTTCGTATTTCTATCTTTCTTTATGATCATTATCAGCAATATCTTCACCGCCGATATCATTATCTTCTTTCTCTCTTTCTTTGTTTTTTACTTGATCTGGGATCATTGGGAAGTCTTCTGATTTGTGCAGTCGTTATCCATCGTAGCTGTGTGTGAAGGCCTGGATTACTTCTAACCTTTTCTTTGTCTATTCTATAGTTGTCGGTCTATCTTGTTTTCTGCCTACCTCTTTTTCCGCATACCATCTATTGTTCGTTGTAGTAGTTTTAGCAAGGGCACTAGATCTTGTTACATAGCCACACCATCCCAACATCATGTTATAATCTATTCTCAAATACACTAACTTGGTACGTAAATTTTTTTGGCGCCGTCTATTTGGGCCTATTGGTGCAGCTAGACCTGGAGTCTGTTTGGGCCTGTTGATGCACCTCTTTCTCTCTGTCCGTGCTTAAGAAAGTTATTGTATCCAGTTAGTTATGTAACATGTCGGGGGGGGGGGGGTGCAATTTTTTTCTTTTCCTTTGCTTCCTTATTGCAATACTAGGCCCAGATAGTCACTCCGAATTTTTTTTTTAGTTCGTTTGGATTTATTGTTTTTCTTAAGTTTTTCAGTCCTAAGAAAGTAGGAGGATTATCTCGGCTCTTAGGTTGCTGCCTGTTTTTGGTGAACATTTTAATAGGTAGAAATTTTGCCGGGACAGGGGCACTCCGCCTACTCTTCATCGATTTTAAACTACTAAGGGTTCTTTAACGTGCGTAACGTACACACGGGACCTCCGAAATATATTCCCCCTTATCCGAGAAGGCTAGACATCGGACTTCGCCACCCAGAGGAAGGCAAAGGACCGTTGAGTCACTGAACAAATGCAGTTTTAGATCTTGTCCTTCCATCCCCCAACGGGAGGACCCGTGAGTCGATCCCGGCCACAACCTACCAACGTGAGTTGTTTTCATCATGAAGCAGACGCCAAACCACAGAGCCACGGCGCCCCCCCCCCCACCCCCCGCTTGGATTTGCTTGGTTCAAGTAACCCAAGGTGCAGAATAGCGGATCCCCAAATTTGGCATTTAGCTTGTTCTTGATGTACAGTTTTGGGATGAAAATAAAAATCTAAGTAACTTCGAATAGAAAAAAATATTGGATAGGCCTATAAAGAGTTCCTGAAATGATCATCACATATAGAGAAAAAAAATTATTCAACTTTAGCCATGGTAAAATCGGCTGCGGCAGCATAAATAGTTTCTCTTATGGTTAGTCTATTGTCGCCTTTCAGCCATCACCGGGCGCCTTTCTTGGCTGGTCTTTCATGCACCAGGAACTTTCTATAACGAGATGTGAAATAAATTTTTAGTTATTCTGTCTTGTTAATTCTAAAAAAAAAAAGAACTATCCAGAGATAATGTAAATGGTGGTGATGCAATACCAATGATTTTTTATTTTATTTTTTTTTTTTTTTTTGCATCAGGATAGAATGTCATTGTTGGAAGCCAATTTCCCATGTATAATCTGTCTTATTAATTCCACCGCTAAAGAGTCTGCCATCATGAATGAACATTGAGATGTGAAGCTAATTTCTCATTAGCCTGTTCTGTCAATTCCTACAGATAAAGGAGAGGATGGGCTTTCTAGCGCATAGATAAACACATGTCGCATCTTCCTGCCATGGGGAAAGGACGTATATATTAAATTTCTTTATTTGAGACATAGTTCTCATCAGGCTGTCTTGTTGATTCTACACATAGAAGAGGGAAAGGGATTTTCTAGAGCATGTGTAAAATGGTGTGTCCCAACATCAAACATTTTTCTTCCACAAGGAGAGAATGTCTGTGTTTTTATTTATGGGATGTAAAGTAAATATCTAATCAAGCTGTTCTGTTTGTTACTGTCACAGACAGAGAAGAAAGAGTGGGGTGAAATCATGTATCACAACACCAAACAACGATCATTCTTCTACATACTTCTGAGATACTTGTGAAGTATGAAGTCAATTAGTTTATTATTGAATGGGAGATCGTTTCGCAGATTATCTGCCCCTCCCAAAAGAGGGACTCGTGTAAGGGGAGATCATTTTGACCAGCCGAATTACTTCCCTTTCCCAGCCAAAAAGGTCTATGGCAAACAGTGTAAAGAGAAAAATATCCCTTTACACCTTGTCATTCGAAAGAGCGATCGCCAAACAAATTGATAAAATAATGACAATAAGAAGAAAACATTCTCTTTACATCATAATTTTTTTTGAATTTTTCATTGTGTATGTCTCAAGTAAAAAAAGCAGAAGTGATTTTTTCCCCCTCTTTACACTGTTCAGTCCCGGTAAAGGGAAGTAACAGGGCTGAGCACAACGATCTCCCATTGTTTTCGTTGATCCAGATCAAATGTAAAGTGGTGGTCGGGCACCAAAGATATTTTTTGCCCCAGTCGTTTATGCTTCCATATGAGATGTGAAGTGAATTTTTAATCACACTTTCTCTTCAATTCCACAGATAGAGAAGAAAAGTGTCCACAGCAGGAGTAATACAGTGATAGGAACATCAATGATCACTTTAGTGAGTCTCTATATGAGATGATTTCATTAAGCTCTCTAGTTCATTCCATAGATAAAGAAACTTGTCCTAAGGAAGAATAACATGTGAAATGCACACCAAATGCTATGATTAATTATCTGCGTCATTAATTTCACAGCTAAAGAAAAAAGGAATTACCCAGAGCAAGGGGAAAGTCGTGTGCCGCAACATCAAAAATTTGTGTCCCGAGCCCACCTGTGAGCACCCGGTATTGAGGCCTGGCACATGTTGCAAGGCTTGCGAGAAAGGTGAGTAAGGCTGCTTCTAGTGATAACGTTGATGGCAATGGTAGTGATGGGGGTGGGGGAAAATTGGTTGTTGTGGTTGTGGTGATTGTAATAGTTGTTTCGTGTACGTTACATCTTTAAACCTCCTGCGAGTAGTTATCTCGAATTGTAATACATGTAGTTGTGATGGTAGTAGTGGTGGTGTTGATAGTACTGGTGGCCGAGAAGAATTAGTAGTGGTGATGAGGATGTTACATGTAGTGGTGATAATAGGGTTGATGGTGGTGATAGCAGAGTTAGTGATGATAGATGTATGGTGGTGATTGATGATGATGGTGATGAGATAATGGTCGGAATGATGGTGAAGTGATAGGAAGGGTGTGGTTCAGATAGTGTTAGTGGGGTGGTGGCTCTTAAACAGTTGCCAAGGTTCTTTCTTCACGCGCAGACCTAAAGATGGTAACACCTAACAGTATTACTTGTACCGTTTTATTCTTTTATGCAATGCCCAAGCTTACGTCAGGAACGTATTTACGGCCAACTGCAGATAAGTGGAGGGCTATTCTGTTTTTCGCTTGTTAACCCAATCCCATTCTTTCCACACAAGCCTCTTCTCATGCGATGCTGCAGATACATTTTTAATTTTTTTTTTTTTTAATTATTTTGGGACTGTTATTTTCTATGAGTATTCACCATGGATTTTAAATATCTTCTAATTGACAGAAAGTAAATATAAATATAACTGTTTAGAAAAAAAAAACTCATACATGAAAGTTCAGACAGCGTTTTGAATCATCATTTACAGTGGTATTACCTTACTTTAGCTCATTGGCTGGAAGAACGAGAAGGAATTGCCTTAATCCCTCCAAGTTTACATTTTAATCTATCTCTCTTTCCCAAAGATGACTTTGAGGCCACCTTCACATTCCGACCCAAGGGAACTTTACCAAATGACATCTACAGTTTTGATGATGCCAGCATGAAACATCCTCAAGGTAAGTTTGTCATTCAGTCGTTCTGGATATCGCATAACCACAAGTTTGGCCAAGTGGGGGTGAAATCGGACTGAAAAACCAGGAGGCGAAATGCGTAGAACTTACGCAAACTTTCTTTTTTCCCCTTATTATTATTATTACACTATCTTTTTACAACATTCCCCCCGTCCAGGCATTCCGACATGCAGCAGACAGACGTTTCATTCTTCCCCGCGACGCCCGTAGTGGTGTAAGAGGCAGAAAAAAAAAAGAACGAAGGACAGAAAGATTATTATTATTATTATTATTACTAGTATTATTATTATCATTATTATTCTTATTATTATTAATGTTACTATTATTGTTGTTGTTGTTGTTGTTGTTGTTACTGTTGTTGTTGTTACTGTTGTTGTTGTTACTGTTGTTGTTGTTGTTGTTACTGTTGTTGTTGTTGTTACTGTTGTTGTTGTTACTGATGTTGTTGTTACTGTTGTTGTTGTTACTGTTGTTGTTGTTACTGTTGTTGTTACTGTTGTTGTTGTTACTGTTGTTGTTACTGTTGTTGTTGTTACTGTTGTTGTTGTTACTGTTGTTGTTACTGTTGTTGTTGTTGTTACTGTTGTTGTTGTTACTGTTGTTGTTACTGTTGTTGTTACTGTTGTTGTTGTTGTTACTGTTGTTGTTGTTACTGTTGTTGTTGTTGTTACTGTTGTTGTTACTGTTGTTGTTGTTG
>JBCEWB010390189.1:0-20778 GCA_039654565.1 Peronia peronii
CAACATCTCTTTTTCCCCCCCCTCCCCCCCCCCCCCCCCCGCCCGTCTCCATCCCCTCAAACAACAATAACCATAAACACCAATAACCACAACTATAATAACAACAAAACAACGACACGTATCGTATAAACGGTCAGACACTACTCTTCCTTCCCTCCCCCAACAATAATGATGGTCAAACAAAGTCGATGCATCTCTAGTGCCTTTTCACACAATCCGCAGTTGCTATATATGAAAGGACAGAACTATTGTGTACTGTGTGTCTGGGAAACACACACACACACACACACTCACACAGCGTTTTCTAGTGTGCGTTATAGATGTTAAAATGGTTAGAATACGCAAGTCGCAAAGAATGGACGACGACATCTTCCTCCGCGTAAAGACAGAAAGAAACACAACTTAGCGAAACGAACAGACGCTGCGATTTCCTTCCACACGCACAAACAAGCATCCAATCTCCTATCAGTTTAGCTGAACAACATCGATACAACTGATGTGTTCTAATGTATTAAATGCTTATTTTCTCCAAAGGTTGGACAGACAATCTGCGATACGGCCAAATTATGTACCTGGTGCTGATGCTCCGCTAGATAAATTATAAAAACACACACCTCACAGGTAGAAATTTGCAGTGCAAAGCATCACTATTTTCCTACCGCTATCAGCACCACGGTTGGTGTCTGTCATGTGGCAAACTGTGCCATATCTGGGGACGCCTGAGCGACGTTACCACTGGTATCAGCAGGACTTTTATCTTTGAGCAAATATGGTCCAGTCTGAACGGCGTATTGTTCCCTGTCCTTCCAGCCACGTCAGACTGGATGCATCACTGCATCTCACACACAGAGCTGTCCGAACTTAACAAGTGGAAATGCATATCGTCGCTGCTCCACGATATCCTTAGAAGTTAAGCTTGCACCAAAATATAACTAATGTCTCATGTCATTCCTGAGGATGCGAGTCATATACTAGATAATGTCATTAAAACACAATGCGTCGATAAAAGTATGTATTCAGTCAACAGAATCCTAATGCAGCACTCATCAAATGATTTGTGCTACAAGTTTTTCAAAATCTCGATTAGATTACATGTTTATCTGACCTTTCAGCCGCCCACTGGGCGTTATTTCTGCCGTCTGAGCATAACGGGCCGAAGCAAAGTTGTAAGTGTTAGTTCACACTCTGAAGTGCCAAAATTGACTTCTACCATTATCGTAGACAGTCACGATGTAGTATTAAGTTTTGTCCTACTTGCAAACCTAACCTTCTGCTGTTTACTTCTTCACTGTCGTAGAAAAAGAAGGAAAATTCTAAAACGATTCCGTCCAAATCTAGTTCTAACTATACCAAAAACACTGGGGATATTCATCATCAAAAACTCCAAACTTTTCTCAAAATTTGAGCCTGATCTCTGAGTACATTTGACATTTCCATTCCTGTTTGTCTCCTTCAAAGCCAGAGCCACATTTCTGGGTCAACTGAAACGTTCAATCACTAGTTCCATAACACATTCTTAGCCTATGTTGTGTTTGTTTACCTCTGTGTTTTTGTTTTTGTTTGTTATTGAGCTTTGGGATTTCCCCATATTCCCATGTGGGTGGGGAAATTAAATTTCTTCTCTGGCTGTGGTAAAGTTTGGTGGGCAGGCTCGGTTTAGAGTAGAGGGGGGCCGTCACATCTGTTACAGGGGGGCCGTCACATCTGTCTTGGGAACTGACATATTTCACTGTGAACAGCCATCCACTCCGAAATAACAACTAATGTTAATTAGAACATTACAATGACACTTGAATGGCACAGATGACATAAGCCCCGGCCCTGATCCCTTAGCTTCCCATCATCTCCGTCGTTCATCATTATTCTCCTATACCGCTTCCCTTTTTCCAAAATGATTTCTCTTTTCTCACTCACTCCTTCACTCCTTTACTCATTAACTCCACATTCATTCACCCACTCAATCGCTGGCTCTCTCACCTTCTCACTCACTTCTTTCCCCATTCACTCAGTCACTCAATCACTCACCCACTCATTCATGAATTTTTTTTGACACTCGCTCACTCTCACACCCGCTCCACTCATCCATTCATTCACTCTCACACTGACTCACTCCACCCACTCTCTCACTCATCCACTCCTTCTCGGGAACTCAGAGATAATTAAATGATGTACACCACAACATAAGATTGCAGATTACAAGAAAGAAAAAAAAAAAAAAGCTACAAAATGTGATTCATTCCGTTAAGACCAAACCTATGCTGGAATCTGAGCACGGTTGTGGTAAAGATATAAGGCAAACACATAATTACTAACACACGGACACACACACACTCACATAGTCCACATTAAACAACAGCAACTTAAGTTCATTATATGCTCAGCGACTCAATCAAGATAAGTGATCGACTAATGCAGTGGACAGTAAAATTTGAGCGCAAGGTTTGCAATTACAAAGTTAATGCTTCAATAACGTTTTCATATGGGTAACTTTCTCGATTACTTCCTGTAGGATATGCAGCATGCTGTGGAAAGACATTACAGCCTAGGCGATTTTGCTTTCCTTGTTTTTCCCTCTTTCATTCATTCTTTCTTTCATTTCTTCTTCTGCCTTCTTTTTTCTGTCTGTCTTTCCTTCTTTCTGTTCTTTTTTTTTTTTTAAATTTTATTTTGTACTTGTTCTTTATTTATTTGAAATAAACGACTGTTAGAGATCCAGAAATGACAGGCATGAAAACAGCAACTGAGAAATCGATCTCTTTACATTTTTTTCTTTCTCTCTTTTTTTTCTTTTTCTTTCTTCCGTTCTTTCCTTGTTATTCTATTTTTCTCTCCTTTCTCTCATTCTTCTTTTTTGTTCTCTTCTGTCTTTCGTTGTTTGTTTCGTTCCTCCCGTCATTCGTTCTTGTCCTTTTCCCTTCTTTCTTTCATTCTTCCCATGCTTCATTCTTTTTTCTTTCTTTCATTTTTTTTTCTAAATGATTGTTAGATTTTTCAGAAGTGACATACGCCACAAAAGCGTTTGAGACGTCGATCTTCATGCAGTCTTTGGAGTGGCTCTAGAATATGTTTTTGAAACAGCTTGATGATATCAGTCTCTGCGCAACCGTAATCGATGGCGCCGTGGCCGAGTTGTGGGACGCCAGTCTCCTGGCGCAAACGGTTCTCATGTACAAGATCGAGCCCACCGGGAAAAGAGGGAGGGGAGCAGAGGGGGAGGCACAAAAGATCGTTGTTCAAAATCAAACTTGTATTTAAAAAAGGAACATCCCCTGTGCCTTTTATGTCTTGAAAAACGCTTGGAACGTGCAAAGTACAAGTAAAAGACAAAAACTACCTCACCCTTCCTCCTTTTTGTTCTTATCAAAACTAAGTTCCCAGCTTCAAAAGTGTCAGCCATTTGTCTATCTGTCTGCCTTTCTCTTACCCAGCCTGTCTGGCTGTCTCCTCTCTCTCTCCCACACACGCAAACATACATAAACACACAGTTATGATAACCTGTACTGAAAGATCTTACGGGATATAAATCCCCCCCCCCCTCCTTCTTGCTTCTCCCAGCAGTCCAACTGACGACAACAGTTGCCATATTTTTTATGCACCAGAGAGAACCCATTGAAAAAACGTCGCATTGATCATCATGCTCTTATATCACGGCAAAGGACACGATACAAAACAAAAATAAAACATACATCGAAAAAAAAAGAAAAGTTCTTGAAGACCTGACAAAATGGCGTGGGGTTAAGAGAAGGGATGCGGAACAAAACAAGGAGAATAAAGGAGAGAAAAAAAAAAAAAGGAAACCTGACGGCAAAACAAACAAACAAACAAACAAAATAGGTGGGAAATTTGATAGCTTAAGAAAAATGTATCTTTGTGCGAGGCAACCGCCAATAACAAGGTTGAAAGGCGTACGCGGAAGGTTTTTGTGTGTATCTGTATAAGGGTAGGAACATCGGAAGGAAGACGGAAGACGACAAGAAAGGCACACATACAAGAATGTATCCTATGCTCAAAACAGAACATAAATGTGATCGATACAATTTTTAACTGCCCGGCTTGCCGTGATAGGCATCAATTTCCAGGCGGAAAACACTGAGTGAATGAGCACTGGTTGACAGAGTGTGCTCACGCAAGACAGAGATTGTTTGACCCGCCGATCAACATAAACAGCGCGCACACAAAAACCACAATACATGTTAGAGAGGGCACAGTACATTGGCCTTTGATCGATCTCTGGGCCAGAGTAAAGAAACCGGAGGGGGAAGGTAAATAAAATAAATGTCCCGTTCCTCAGGATCATTGAAACAATCATGGATAGGACAGAATGAAATGACAGGCGGGCGGGGCTCTTTGATCAGAAGCATAAAAAAAAAAAAAAAACGACCCCATTACAACATGGAAGTAAGTTCTCAGTTCTGATTACCTGTGCTGGTTCTCGGCTCGTTATGTTACGTCTTTCAACCTCCTCCGGGGTGGTTATCTCGACCACCTGAACTGGTTCTTAATCCATTCTTACTGTAACTATGAGCCCCTCCCACCGCTCACCCTTCCCCCACCTTATTCCACCATCACTATATACATAATGTTGAATACTTGATTCTGGTGGTAAGTGACCCCCCTCCCCCACTTCTTACTTCACCTATTCCTCCATCATCATTATCTTATTACAGATGAGGATACTGTTACCTAGTGGTCAAAACAGATCTACTTTCAAAGGTCTATTACTACCACGTGTCTTAATGTTGTAACTAAATTTTCCAGGGTACTTGATTAAACCCTATATCTCACCCTAACCCTTTCCCTAAATCAATCACGATCATAACCCTCCTGAAGTCACTTGGCCTGATGTAGAACTTCTCCCTTCTCGAGTCTCGAATGTAGATCTTTAGTCTCTAATCCAATGTCCCAATCAAATTAAACAAAACAAACTGATTGGTCAAAAATGAAAACTTGGTCGTTATAGACGCCTGAATCTATTTTGACCACCTACTCGCAATGGTCAGTGCGTGCTATTATATATAGAATGGATACAGTGCTACCACCACTAATACCATCGTCAGTACAAGGGGAGAGGAAGGAAAGGGGTGGGGTTAGGGAGACCGCTATAGTATGCGCTAAGATCTTTCACTACAGGTTATCACAAATTCTGTGCTGATCCACAAGCCGCACATGGGACTGATAGTTACACAAACCAGTTTCTTTGGATTTTGTATCTACTTAGAGACAACTTGGTGTTTTTTTGTTTTTTTTTAAAAATCTTTCATCTCATTATTTTTTTTCATCTCATTCCATTACCTGTAAGAATTCATCGTTCATACTGCTATGAGCATCACATCAGACCTGCCTCGATCCTCTGACATTACACTGACTTTCTGTACTATGGCTACCGGAAGTGACATAACTTCATCTTAAACTTACTGCCAATCTGAAGCTCAGACGATCTAAATGAAAGTCTAAATATCAATGGTTTACGATCTAAATGAAAGTCTAAATATCAGTGGTTTACTACGCCTGCCATTCGATTAGGTTCCAAGTTTTGCTTTGTTCGCGCCTGTTCAAATACTGCTGCAGCTTTATTCCATAACTAGAGAGACTCCTCTCAATTCTCTCACTCACTCACTCAATCAATCAATCAATCAATCAGTCAGTCAGTCAGTCCCTCTATCTACCGACCTAATTATCTACCTACCTGCCTACTTAGCAACCTATTTACTTTAGCTATCCATCCATCATTCATCCACTCACCCATCCATTCATTATCCATCCATCCATCCATCCATCTCTTCCTTTGTCCAAACTTCTTTAACAAAACATCTGCACAGAATACTTTTCATATCGAATGTCCAGTTCCGCCTGACTAGCTATCAACAACCGTATATAGTTCTTCCACATGTCTGGGCTACCAGCCATATATTGCCAATGTCCCGATGGTACTTTTTCCCAAATAAATTTGCCATTGACTGTCTGCCAAAACTGGCCCGTGCTCCGATTTCACTGACGGTTGGCTGGTCAACTAAAGTACAGAAATGAAGTGGCGCCTAGAGGCAGCATGCCAACCGGACACTGGGTGGCACCTATTCAGTGGTTGGGTTCTTCATCTTGTTTCTAATTACTGATCGGAACTGTCAAACAAATCATCTGATTGCAAGTACTGTACCGACCGGCGTGCATACCAACAAGTGAACACTTGATACTACTGACACCTGTAAATAAAGGAGGAGAGGGAGACATGGGGATAGGAAGGGGGGAGGGGGTGTAGGGAATGGGAATACATATTGATGGTATTAAATCCATTTTCAATCTTTTTTTTTTAAAATAAAAAAAGCTATGATATGCGCTGTGTCATATTTACGAGGCCCAAAGCTAGTCTTGCATTGCCTATTCCGTCACTATTCCACAAAAAAAAAAAAAAGAAAAGAAAAGAGCCAGGATTCAAATAAAAATGTGTCTACATTCTAGTTTCACACCAAAACACCGTGCAAAAAATGCACACACATATACACACATTCAAACTAGACACACACTCACACACATATACAGGCACGCACGCGATATAGCAGTTTCTCGAGACCAGAATCCGACCACTTATTGTTCGCATTTTCACTCATCCAGTATGTCCAGTGGTGGAGGTATTTCACCCAGGGTAGAGTCCAAACACTAGAGCAAAGCCCTGCCGATAGCTTGAGAATATTAACGTGTGAGGGCAGTCAACATTTATACAGATAATAAAAATGGAGTACTAATAACATTAATAACAATAAGTTCTCATTGCGGATTCAGTGACCTGGGCCGGGTCTGGTGCCGGACGACCTCTGGGGTAAATTAAAAGTGCACCTATCGATGCATTGCAATAAGCCGTTACGAGGACCTTGCATATTCCGCCCTACTAGCGGGCCAAGTCACCTCGACGGGGTGTGAGGATTATCTATGTATGCTGGCTGGGTTGGCATTAAGGCTATGGGCTTCCACAGTCTGGAGGACGGGGTATGTGAGCTATCATATGTCATTAACAAAACCCCTTGGAGGCTGTTCTGGAACCGGTTTGAATATTGATGACGTAGCGTTTAATCGATCTCTCCTTCTCCAAGTCTCCCCCCCCCCTCTCTCTCTCTCTCCCCCCGCCTCATTGTCCCAAAATAAAGAAAATGACACCCAAATACATGCACACACCAATAATCATTTAGCTACCCATTCACAGTGACCTTTCAAAGCCTAATCGTCTAATGAGAGACCGCGGGTGTTTTAAGAAAATTGCAATTCTGCCGCTGAAAGCTAAACTGTCTCCAGTGCCAAGTTCACGAAAAATGACTCAAAAGCAGGCGTTCTCAACCGGGTGGTTCTGGTCTTCTGGGGAGTTGCCAAGACTTTGTGGGTGGGGGTGGGGGGGGGTGGGGTTGCATGGCTTTGCTAGAGATGGCCTAAGATAAAATTAACTCCCAACTCATCAGTTACAATTTTTATGCTCTTGCATCATTTTGTGTTTGTTTATTTGTTTCTGTTAAAAACAAACGTGTGTAATGGAGCTCCAATGTCATTAGATGACATTACTTTGGTAATGAACAATTATAGGATTCTTGAATTTATGATTATTATATTTCGTTAGATGTTTCTTTCCTTCTCCATCACAGAAAACAAAATGTCATCAAGCTGT
This sequence comes from Peronia peronii, assembly GCA_039654565.1. Classification (NCBI taxonomy): domain Eukaryota; kingdom Metazoa; phylum Mollusca; class Gastropoda; order Systellommatophora; family Onchidiidae; genus Peronia; species Peronia peronii. Next base: position 7,649 of record JBCEWB010390189.1, read on the forward strand.
TGGTAGTAAGGAGGTCACGTGGATTTCAAACTTTTAGGTCGTTAGTGCAAAACAGCTAGGAACCACTGACTTAAGGGAGTGTCAGATTCAGGATCAAGTTTAGAAAGGCGTGTCAACTCCATGTAATTGCATTTTTTAAAATGTATTTCTATACTATGAATCTGCAACAAAACCCATAAAAGGCTTATGGACTTGAAAACTACCGAATGCATCTATATGAAATGTAGCACACAACATTGTTGCATAAAGATCTGTGTTTCTAGTTACATAAAGCCGAAAAAAAAAAAAAAAAGCTTGTTATATGTGCCGCTATTCTAAAAAGGCGAAAATAATTGAATATTAGACTCACGAGGGTGTTTGATCCGAACTGTACGTTGATAGAATGGGAGGGAGAGGGTGGTGGTGGTGGTGGTGGAGGGGTTGTGTAATGAATGTCGGCCCGCAGCACCAACTCAGCCTGATTTCTACTCAGTTCAGCTATTGGCTGAGAACTCGCTTTAACAGAAAAAGAACGCCACGTATAATATTTTGCCTCCCCATACACACCTAAATTTACTGTGCTAACCCGGTGTTGTGCTTTACAACGCTTCAAGTTTAAGCAGTGATATTACTGATTAACAGCCTGCTTCCTTCTTTCATTTCCTTTGTTTTGTTTAGTGTGTTCTGAGCTCATAATTAATAATGTCCGTTCGTGGAACGGATTTATGTACTAGTATTTATTTATTTTTGAAAACAACAGCAGTGACATTTCGAAACAATCAGGCGGGCAATAACAGTCTATCCTCCAGTTCATCTTTCTTTCAATCCGTTTCGACAGAGACGATGTTACATTTGACGAGGGGCATATGATATTCATACCAAAAACCTTTCACAGAACAGTGTGCTGTGTGTTCTCTCTCCTACAGGTGTAGACACTCAAACACGTTATAAATCCACACAGGTTGCAGGATGATAGCAGCAGCTCCCTGCTCTCAAGCTGATCGACCTTCTATTTACTTACACAGAAGAGTTAGTGCATGCAAGATGGGGACGATGACATCCACTTTGGAGGACAACATTATGAAAACCCATTAAAAAAAAACAAAAACAAACAGCGCATTTTCCCTCCTACATGTCCAGACAACCAAGCCAGTGTTCATTTATTGATACACACACACACACACAAAACATGGCTGGTGATAACAGCAGCTCCCTGCACTAAGCTGATCAACCTTCGATGTACTTAAAGAGAAAAGACGTTGCATATGACGTGGCGAACATGACATTCATGTAAAGAATATTAACGCCAAAAAACATTCAAAAGCCAGTGCTCTGATTTTTCTATGCCTTTCAACTTCCTCTGGGTTATCTCGGCGAATTAGTGTATTCTTCCTCCTAAATGCCCGAACAGATAAGAGAGATACCCAAACACGTGGATTGGTCTTCTGTCCCTTCCGGCTTGCCACTGGTAGTTATGCCACGATAGTTTGTTTGATTTTCGTAAGCCTTTCAATCCTAAGAAAGTAGGATTATCTCAGCTTTAAGAGGCTGCATGTTTTTTTGGTGAGAACTTTTGTGGCTAGAAATTTGGAAATTTTGCCTGAACAGCGGCATTCCATCTACTCTTCATCGATTTTGAACTATCAAGGGTTCTTTGACGTACATAACGTACAAACGGGACCTCCGAAATATATTCGCCCTTATCCAGAGGAAGCCAGGGTAGGGAAGCCCCAAATGGGAGGACCCACGAGTCAATCCCGGTCACAATCTCACCGACGTGAGTTGTTTTCACCATGAAGCAAACGCCAAACCACACCGCCACGACGACCCCCTTGTCACGATGGACATGCCAGTGTTCATTTACGTGTATATACCCACAGAGATGGCAGTGAAAACAGTACGCCTTGCTTTCAAGGTATCTGTCCTTCGGTCTATTTAGAACAGACAAAGTGTTGCATGTGATTTGGGAAAGATCACCGCCATTGTAAAGGACAATATGAAAAGCCATACAAAGGCCATGGTATTCTCCCTCCTATATGTCCAAAACGATGAGACACGCAAAGACACGGGGACGCTACCGGGGTTCATTCATCCATCCATACATATGGGCAATGATAACATCCCGAGCTCAGACTAATCTTCCGTCAATCCATTTAGCTTAGGCACAGAAAGTGCTACGTGCGAGGTGAGGGAGATGACATCTCTTGTGGAGGAAATTAACATCAATATCCTCTCAAAGGCCACTGCACTCTCCCTCCTACATACCCCAAAACGATGAAAAAAGACATGCAGACACATGGACATGTTACCCTCGATACAATATGGGAAGTGATAACAGCCTGCTCTAAAGCTAATTTTCCTTCAATCCACTTAAGCAGAGAAGGTGCTATGTGCGACACGGGAGAGATGACGCATTGTTGGAGGAAACCAACACCAAACGTGCCTCAACAAAAGCCAGTATTGTTTTCCCTTCTATATGTCCAAAACGATAAAAGGAAAAGATACCCAAACACACAGGAGCACGCTACCATCCACACATACGGGTAGTGATAACAGTCTATTCTTAAACTAATCCTCCTTCAATCTTCTTGAGCAGAAAAAAAAGCAGTTGGGTGGGGTGGGGGGGGGGGGGAGGGGGGAGGGGACAAATTCAGATGATTTCCATAGATTTAGACAGCTAAAGTCGCCGGTCTTGGGAAATCCCATACCATAATTATTTCACTCCTCTGAGAGATACACGAAAATGCGACAGCAGTGAACAGACAGAATTATTCCTCGTTACCCATGATTTCCGAGTTATTTACGTCAAATAAATAGCAGCTCTTTAAACGAGCTCTGTAAAAACGTGAGCCGACACGTTTCTTATCGGAAGATATGCCGGCGAACATTTTTTTCTTTTTTTTTTTGAAAGATTGCGTTGCCGTCACACCGAGCGCTAACATTTTATCTGATAGATTCGCGGATGTTTTCTTCAACTTTGCGCCGCCTGCAGGAGGTTATCGCACTTTTTATCATCTGGGGAAATAAATATCCAGGCTTTATGTCATCTCATTTTTAAAAAATATTTTTTGGTCTAGTCTAGCGTGAAATGAGGCGTGGAAATACAAACGGCACTAGATATAATCAAATTAAGTTTTGAGACAACGGGCGATGTTTTTCATACTGACCCTGTGTTTTGGTAATAAGAGACTAAACTTTACCACGTATTTTTATTCGCATTGTAGTTTTTTGGTTTTTTTTTTTAGAGTAGTGAAGGAATTGGCAGCACAAGATTAACTTTGTTTAATATGGCAGAATGCATAACATCAATAAATAAATAAATAAATAAATAAATAAAAATGAATAAAATAAAAAGAAATAGAGAAATAAATAATACATACATACATACATAAATCAATCAATTAATAAATATAAATAATATTATTGGAAAAGTACCATAGTACCTTTATTCATGCTTTCCCATTTTTCATATCATCGTAAGGAAAAAGACGAAGCAGAAAAAAGAGGCGAAAAAATAAAGGAGAAAAAAGAAATAGCAGGATGGAAAAGAACAAAAAAGGGACGAAATGATATCATCAGTCTTGTTTTGGCAATCATTTCAAAGTATGATCGACGGGGGTGTCATTACAGGAATCATGATACCCCAACTTCAAGCGTTAAAAAGTGCGAAAAATATGTGGTTGGTGCAGTATCTTTACAGGGTGTGAAGTAACAGCTGTCATCAGGTGTATCGTGCCGTGCCATAACTTTGCTAGCTATGCAGTTAGTGACCGTAAACAGGATCGAAATCGGCCTGGTATTCATGGTGTTCCTATTCTTAACGGTCACAGAGCGTACCCAAGAATGTTATATTTCAATATAACCCACGCAGAAATATATGTTATATTCATATAGGAATGCTAAATTGAGACTTGTTTTCTACGAGATCAATAGCTTTAAAGATGCACTTGCCATGGACGGATAGCTGCATGTGAAAGGGAATCAACAGTCACCCAGTTTGACATCATAAATACATTCAGATGTTTGAGGCTCACTGATCGGGCTGCCTCCTAACAGTGAGCCTTAAGCATCGGAATGTGTATATAGTTGGCCCCTGAAAAAAGTGCCGACGAACCTCAATTCACCTGTCCGTGGGATAAAAATTCCCAGCAGTGCAGAGGTTGTATCGAAGTGTGACTTAAATATTGTGAGCTGCATTGCACCAATATGAACACCCTCAACATTGGAGGCGTTACGTGTGTGGTGTCGTGGTTTAAATCAGCTCTGATCTCATACTAGAAGGAGCGTTAATTTTATTTATGAGTTTTTGTCTTACACTCAAGATATGTACATCTTGTTTTACTCTCTCACCTTTTCTCACCCCACCCCCCTCCCCCCTTTCTCTCTCTCTCTTGCACTTTGTAAACAAGAATAGATGATATTATTGACTTCAGAAAAGCATCTGTCCGTCAAGACTTAATTGTCACAGATGATTTGACAATTCTTTTCTGTTTGTTTCTGTCTTCTGCCATTCTCAAAGGCAAGAGGCTGGTTTGTCCATTCTGTGGCTTTTCTTTCAAGCCTTTCAATTCTAAGAAAATAGGATAATATGTGGCTGTTTGTCTGTGATGAGAATTTTGTGGGTAGAAATTTGGAATTTGGAAATTTTGCCCTGACTGCGGCTCTCACTCCTCCTTCATATCGATGTTTGAACTGCCAAGAGTTTTTTTTTAGCGTGCGTAATGTACACACCGGGACCTCCGAAATGTTTTCGCCCTGAGCCGAGAAGGCTTCCTTACCCAAGAAACCAGGGGATAGTTGAGTCAGTGATAAAATGCAGGTTTCAATCTTCGTGTCCTTCCCGTCCCTCGACGGCAGTATCCGCGAGTCGAACTCGCAACCCACAAGGGAGCAGACGCCAAACCACATGACCACGGCGACCCTCTTCTGAGATGTTAAGCTGCCAGTGTTTTTTTTTTTTTGTATCCCTCGCCTCCTTCCGCACATTACAGGACCTTAATGGTGGTTTTTGCAAGTCCCGATGACCGTGTAACATAACTGTACAAATGAAAGTTTTATATCTTCACGATGGAGAGAAGGTCATCGTGTTCAGCCAAATGCGGTAACTTCAATGTGAAAGACGACGTGATCGACCATGGACCATATCACCTATGTGACGACTTAATCTATTCTCTCGTCTTATTTCCTCCCTTGCATTCCTGCATAACAAAGCTTAACATAATTATGAAAGACTCAGTGCACCCACTTTTTGGTCTGTTGAAATATTCCGAAAAAAGTGGGCATTTGTCTCATGTAAGAGCTGATCGTGAGCGTTACAGAAAAAAAATCATTTCTGCCATCAGCGGTAGCCCCTACACTTATCAAACTGAGGCAATGTTTCTTGAATCTGCCGTGTTGCTAGTTGTGATATTGCTCGTCAGTATATTTGTGAATGTGATTGTATCTTGCATATAAACGGTGTCTCATCACCGTGCATGGAATTTCCTTTCGAGGACAAATAAAGTTGATTTTATCTGTTCTTATCTTGACTACGAGATAATCACCCGCAAGAGATTTGAAAGATGTAGGCCTAATCGAACCATAACTGTAATCTTGACTTATCTTATCTTATCCTATCTCAGTCCACGGCGGGGGCCCGGGGTATATAAGTAGGTTCTTTGCTCCCACCTGCAGGCGGTGAAAGACCGTCGTTGGTGGCATGTTTCCCATGGAATGCCATCCTTGATGTTCCAGGGGTGACATCTCTTCTCTCTCTTCTTGCTCCTGTCTTCTGTCCTACTCTCTTTCCTCTCTTCTTCTTGACGTGTGAACGTATCTTACCTTGTTTGGCACAATATAGCCATGATCATGCTGATGTGCCGTTAAACCTCAACACAAACAAACAATCCTATCGCAGTTGAACACCCTGTTTGCGCCCAGTACGACACGGCTGTATTACCTTTATAATTTTCCCCTTTTTCTTTTTCTTTCTTTTATTACACGGTATCAAATGAACTACAACAAGAACTACCAAAATCATAGCAACTACTGCCACCACTGCTTCTACCATTACAACTACGACTTCCACTGCTACTGTTGCTACTACCACTAGGACTGTTACTACTTCTCTTACTATGACTACTACTACAATAATAGTAACAGCAATAGCAAACAACAAGTGCTATTGCTTATCACTACAACTTACTATACTACTGTTACTATTAATTATTATTATAACTTCTGCTATTACTAGTAGTCTACATATACCATTACTGCTACTTCTGCTATTGTGTAACTACCCCTACCACTATTGCAACAACAACAGCAATAACAACAACAACGACAACAACAACAACAATAACAACAACAAAAACAACAACAACAATGACAACAACAATATGAATAATAGCAACAGCAACAACAACCTGTTATCTCAGAATTGAGTACAATCCATCACATAATATGCAACGTCTTGAAGTCGACATACCGTAATCATCTGGACACTTGCCCTTTGCCCCCCTGGTCGCGAGGCAGGACTATGTGTGTGTGTGTTTTTTTTAATTTCATTGTTGCCCCACCTTAAGACAGTGTCAGTCAGAAAGAGAGTTTTGGAGTTGAACGGTGAGTGATCTTGCCAGCCTCTCGTGCTGACAGCACCCATCCTCAGGAGATGCGCAAACCTGTCTCTTGGGAATGCATTGGTGACGTGTTTTATCGTGAGGAGATGAGGCATTTTCGGTGATGGGCACGGACTTCAGCTGCTGAGAGTCTCAAATCGAGGAGCTGAGATTTCAGAGAAAGAGACAACTAAGGAATGAGAGAGAGGAGGAAAAAAGAAGGATAGGTAAAACATGAGAAGAAGGGAGAGAGCAAGAGTGATGGAGAGGAAGCGGATTAAACAGACAGGAAGAAAGAGATGGACAGGAAGAAAGGTATCGAGAGCAAAAGTGAGAGAAACTGGAAGAAAGATCGAGATAGAGAGATATATATATATATATATATATAGAGAGAGAGAGAGAGAGGGGGGGGGTTGGGACTGGATGAAAAAATGGACAAAACGACATCAGAAACTAACAATCAAACAATCAGTCAAACAAACCAACAAACAAGCAAACAAACCTGCCGTCTCAATGCTGACTGTGTTCAGTCGTGCTTCTGGCTTTTTTGTTAAGGGGATCATTGTTAAGATGTTAAATTGTTGTGGAAATCAATCACGGATTCTGTACTTCAGAGAAACTTAGGGATTTCATTAGTTCATTAAGAAAGCCAATCCATTAGCAGATTTGGTCACCTGCATTTGTCATAAGGGGCAATTGTAGTTCTTGGCATGCAAAATGTTTAATAAAGACATGGACATTTTTTGTGGGAATTTGTCTGATCAAGAGGGATTGATCTCAACAAGTGACATCATAGCTTAGAGTTATGGAGACAGTTTTTCTGTGACACGAAGGTTGGAATAGGTTGTCCCAGAAAATGCTGTGACTAATCTATTAATAGCGATATTTTAATAGTATGTCGTTTTTCTAGGAAGAATTGGACTTTCCCAATGATGGACATTGACATAGACAAGAGCTGGGAGTAATATATTGATATTCGTATTTTTATGTCTTTTCTTTCTTTTTTTTCTTTAAAGTAAAAATGGGACTTTATCAGTGATGGATACTGACATGGACAATTTAAAAGGGCCCTGAATAATCTCTATCAATATTATTTATATATGCCATGTTATTTTTCTGGTGAGAATGGGACTTCATCTATGACGAACGCTGACATGGATAAGGGGAGTGTCAAAACTCGAGCTGACAGTGACTGATAGCGATGACAATGATAGGCGAGCAAATCTGCTTGCTTCAATGCCTTGTATGGCAAAAAAGTTAAGGGCTTCTCGATACCAACTAGCACAATCATAATCTACAGTCCTTGAAATGCAGATTAAATTCCAACAGTATTAGAGTTCCTTCAAATTTCCAAAACTGTCCCGATTTACTTTTTTTCTGTTTATGATCGTTATATATTACCGTCCTGATATCTGCTGTCAGTGTCCTCCGTACTAGAGCGTTATAGTTATCACTGCTGTTATGGCTCTTTATACGCTTATGCAGATGGCTTAACCCTCTTAGTCCTGTTCACTAGTACATGGGTGGCAAATAAAATTCAAATAGCGCCCAATAATATGTGCAACAGTGAGCAAGGCGACATCGGATATTGATGTATTCAGCTCTTGCATTGACCCACCACAACAGCCTACATGTATTAGCATTACATTTCCTTGTACTTCAAAAGCAGTGTATTCCAATATAGGCTAAAATCGCTCAGGTGCTCAGGCGGGAGGGTCACAATAAGCTCAGGGACTCATGGGCTCAGGGCACAAAGGGTTGATAAACAAACTGCATTCTGCATTGCTGCCGTGGTATCAAGTACATAAATCAGCTGTCTTGTGCTATTCCTGCAGTGCCTTTCAAGACCTTCAGTTGATGAGCACGACCTGTTACTGCATCTACTAGTGAAGATAAGGGTTAAACCGTACTGATCGGATTTTTCTTGTTTTGTTTTCTGTGTTGTCTGGGTCACTAGAATGAACGTCTTTACAATTACCTATTTCTTGGATTTAAACAAGAAAAACTGGTTACAGCTGCTCAGTTTTTGCATAGGCGGTTTACAACCAGCGTATTTCTAGCTGTAGCAAGATGACCTTACTCGGTCCTGTGATACTTGTCTCGTTGCTAAACAACTATCGGAGTCGGAGCCTCCTTATTCCCCGACATCCTCTGGGCCTCCTTATTCCCGACACCCGTCTCTCTCTAGCGTCGTACCGCTAAAGTCCCAAATATCAAAGACTGCCTCTTCTGGGACACTCCATATCTCACGACATGACCGCGCCTCACTGTGCTTTAAGTCCCTGGCTTCATATCAGAGAGATGGAGCCAAGGAAAGAACTACAACATTTTTTTTTGGGGGGGGGAGGGGGGGCGGGGGTATCACTTAACACTTTATCACATAACACTTTACTTGCTAAAGAATTGAAACTTTCCGTTAACCATACACGTGTCATCAGAGAGTACTAGAGCGTAGTGCTTTCGGTGATAACATTTGGGTCTATTCATGTTTAAGAAATGACCAGGCATGTTTTTAGATGCAATTAATACATGTTTACAGTACTGTAAACAGTTTGAAAAAAAATTCAACGGTGAAACATGAAGAAAAAGTCTCTATCACATCTGCATTTTGATACTTGTAGGATTTGAAACGTATCTAGCAGCTGGCCAAGATTGCATTAATCTTTAGTAAAATTAAGATTTCCAAAAAATGAAGTGAATACAATATCGTTGTCATTTTTTCCTCTTCGTAGGCTATGACTGATCTAACGCAGCCTTATTTTATATCTTCTCAAGTTATTTAGGACTTGCAAGGGTTAAGGAAACGCATGATGACTAGTTTAATGCCTATCTCTTTCAGCTCTTAAAGCTAGAAATGGGTCAAACGGTCTAAAGTAGTCATGGAACAAGATTAGACACTTTTCAAGATTTGGCATTTCTCAAGATTTGGTTTCTCCTCGAGATTTGGCACACCTTTGCCTTTTGTGCCAGCGACTTTGATTTGCGAAACTGCAGACCGAAACGATATTTAAATTTTATTATAAAAACATAGCATTTGTCTGCTTAAATGTGCACGGTTTGTATCTTTTTCCCTGTTGGATTAGCATAAATGTGCAAAAACTATTATTAAGCTTAAATATTTAAAAACACTGAGAACTTTTCATAAAAGTCTTTAGTATTGATTTCATTTTTTGAAATCTCGTTGTTTTTCTTTATTTTTTTTTTTAATTCCTGGTGACTCTGTGCCAGTCTGTGTACTGCAAAGCAATATTAATTTCATGTTTCTTTTGCATATCAGTCTGCAGACATAAAATTAAGATTTCATCATCATGATAGAAAATGAACTATATGTCACAATTCTTCATTCTGTGACAGAACATTTCATCTGTGCTTCTTGTATGCCAAGATTTTTGCTGAAAATTGTTTGATGTTTTCTGTTCTCAGAAGTGTCGCTCAAAACTCCTGGCAGGCAGATGCATCGTAGATGACATTTAACTTGAAGAATGTCAATGGAAATTACCGAAATCTCAGAGTTCTATGATAATATATGAATATTGGGTTTAACAATTGGTAAGTTTTGCTTGAATGTGATGTAAAGAGGATCCAATGCAAAGTATTACACTGTCATTGACCGGACAGTTTCACCACCGGTCTAGGATTAGCCACGTTCAGGAAATGACAACTCAGAACTTAGTGACTATGTAAGATAAATTTCTCTTTTGTATTTTACGTCATTTGGAAAACAATTCAAATGTTTTTATGTGCAAGGAGCGATTCTTTGCCCATTTCGGCCACTTGACATTTCTAGGGCCATAGAAGGCAATAGAATGCACCTGCCTTGAGACTTCCACTGAATGCAGGTGGCTCAGATTGTATTAAATGCAACTCTGAATGAGTTTTGAGCAATGAAACTGAAAGCAAACTTTCAAACTCCTCCAATACAATAGCATTTTTTTAGGCAAATAATATTAATGCTGCATTTTAGATATACAGAGGCGGTTGTTCAGTACATAAATTCGGATAGAATGCAAATGGCCTAAAAGGTTTAGAAAGCACAGTTAAGAATTTCAGCTTGTTTTAGGAATTATCGTCCAGGATACATAATGTGATAGAGCACTGTGAGTGATCGGACGGTTATTGTCATAAAAAACCAGGGGTGCTATCGTCTCTTGAAGAGTATACATGAAATGCCCAGGTGTCACTGTTTGGAAAACTATGATTTTTACATACAAACTATTTAAATTTTGACACTTCCGGATAATGGGCATAGTATGGGAGGAAGAGGTGAAAGTTAAGACTTTCAAGGCATAGACAGACTCGAGGAGATGAAAAGACCCACCGATAAGATACAGGGGTCACTAAGCCAATAAATCATAGGTAAACACTGCCTGGTGTTCCCATGGATTCAGTTTCAATTACGGTCACATCAGAGTTTTAAGAGTTTTGATATTGCTTTATAGGTACGCGCGAGAAGCGGTTGATAAGGGAACGTCTCTCCTCCCGCGGCAGGGATAGCAACGGCGTCATATAGAAATATGGAGGGTTACACTTTTATGGATGGGTGTGACCTGGGGTGGGAATAACTGTGTCAGTGGTGTCACCTGTTGTGTGTACACGTACCTTATCTGACCACTTTGATATAAAGACCTCTATAGGAGGATGCATGGATGTATGGATGGATGGATGATGGATGGATGGGTGGATGGATAGATGGATGGATGGATGGGTGGATTATTTAAAAAGAGATATCATGAACCACAGTTATTATATATACATACTCATAAATTTTCGTTTATGCTCCCATTTCCAAGTTATTAATGATTCACTTGTATTTCTCTTCAACTGGTTGCCAAATGATTGGTGGCATTTCATCCCTTTCTGAATTGTAGTCACTATTTATTTCTAAAATATCTCCGAAAGTTCTTCCTAGTCGCTGGTATCATTCTATCATCTCGCTTCAATATATTTTGTTGTTGTTAGCAAACTAGCACAGTGTGAAATTATGACTGTATAATTCCCATGGATTTTTCCAGCAAATGACTAAAATGTACCGCACGTCATTAGCTTACTTGTAATTATTAGTCCACTTACGTGATTTGAGCTTTGATTGCCAGGCAAGGAGATTGTCCTTTATGGGCTCAGATTGTGTCGATTTGAATAGTACATCGACTGCCTATCTGAAGTGTGATTACTCCAGTTTTCAAGGGCATGTCTTGCAGAAGGGTGCTATGGACTGTTCCTGTTACATTTAGGGTTATGTAATGTTTCAGTGAGTATTTTTCCGTAATTCAGAGCTGATGCCTACGACTAGTTTGATATATTAGGTTAGGCAATAAATACATTATTTTTTAGTATATCTATTATGCTGTACATTACTGTCAGAATTCTTCTCCAAAATTTTGAATAAAATATGTTCATTATGCTCCAAGAAATGGACATTATATACGGAGGTATAAACAGACATTTACGACTCTTTAAAAGCACCAGCTTCAAGCGAAAGTCTATTGAAGTAAACCTGAAGCAGTATGATTTAACAGTTATCCATTGTTTGCCATAACCAGTACCTCTAGATTTAATCATATTTTATTATTTAAAACATGAACGTTAATGCCCTTCGATTTACTGGAGAATTTTAAAGCGCATATTTATTAGATGTATCTTAATTTCTGTCCATTGATTTGAACTACGTGATACCTATTGATATGATAGTGTGTTTGATTGCTTGAGAGTTACTGATTTACTGTATTACTTTATATATTGTCTCATTTACCTCACCTTACCTTCTTATCTTGTCTTGTTTCATCTTATCTTCCTAGTTCTGGAAGGCGTAGACGCCACTGCCTGTGACTGATGAGCACTGGATGGTAGTTAATTGTCGCGTGAAGCTACTTACTGAACTCGCAACTAATTAAACTGCCATGTACATAAATGTAAAGCCTTAGTTGACCTTATCTGTCTCGGCAATCGATAATATACCTACTTAGCATAATACTGTATTGTTTATATAACATATTTGACGAACCAGGGCATGGGCGGGACTCAACAGGAGTAAGTATGGATATTTTATGATAGGGGAGGAGTGGAGGCTGAGCGAGGATAGACATGCCCAGTTTGGCATGAAAACAACCCTGGCCACTCTTCTCTCTCTCTCTATGTATGTGGATATATGTATGTATATATGTATGCATATCTGTCTGTCTGTCTGTCTGCCTGCCTACCTGTCTGTCTGTCTGCCTGTCTATCTGTCTGTCTGTCTGTCTGGCTGGCTGTCTGTCGAAAGTAAACTATCTAAAATCAGAATGGATACATCTCCAGGAAATGTGCTGGCGTGAAAATATAACATTAAGAAGAAGAAACGACACATATGTATTCGAACATCAGGACGACGATATTACAATGTCTGTCCATTGTCTATGTATTTCCCTAGTGGTACATTGCTTTCTTGTATTGTACCAGCACATTATTATTCGGGTTTTGGGAAATAAAGAACGAAGTATGTATGCATCTATCTATCTATCTATCTATCTATCTATCTATCTATCTATCTATCTATCTATCTATCTATCTATCTATCTA
>JBCEWB010390300.1:0-20776 GCA_039654565.1 Peronia peronii
GGGACCTCCGAAATATATTCGCCCTTATCCGAGAAGGTTAGACGTCGGGCTTCCCTACCCACTGGAAGCCAGGGGACTATTGAGTCACTGAAAAAATGCAGGTTTTTCGATCTTCGTGTCCTTCCATCCCCCGATGCAGGACCTCCGAGTCGATCCCTGCCCGTTTCCTCTGTGAGCAGACGCCATACCACAGAGCCACTGCGTCCCCTTTTTTCATCTCATCGACCAAAATTAGGTTTTATCACAAAATAGGTATGGTTCATCTAAGTACAAGATCTTTCAATAGTCAATGCTTTTTTTTTTCTTAGAATAAGATTGTGAGAAAGCCCATAGATAGAGCTGAATCCCGGCAATAGATAACAGAAAGATGGAAGAAGAGAAATCAAAGGCCACATGGCCCTCTCAAGTCCTCTCAAATGGTCTATAATTACAATCAAAGAAACGTTCATGCAGTAGGAGAGTATCAAATACATGTAGTCTCTTTGTTTACATCACACTGAATAAGTACACTCCCCTGACCACTTCATCCACTCACAGCGATCAAGCTATTGAGAGTACAAGTGAGCTATAATTGCTATGAATGAAAGCTAAAGTATCCTATGTATCTATTAGTTTATATATCAGATAGTTCTCTTGTGCTCTCGCTCTATGCCATCATTAGACCACATGTATGTATTTCTTTGTACTGTAGTCACTGCTGCCCCATCAACGTCGCTGGTCTTATCTAATAAGAATAATCTAAGTCCACATGGTCAGAGGGATGATAGCTTGCAGTTTGCGCTAAGCTTCTATAAGATGAACGTAAATATACCCCTATGTGAAGTGATTTAGTCCGTGCAGTTACATTAGCTTATGAACAAATCTGTAATGGAAATAGCCTGTGTGACGAGAGATGATAAATTTGACATCCATATGGAATTCACATGTCTTTGTGAATACAACTCCTCTTCTCCCACCATCAGCTCCTTTCTCAAATAATATGTGTGAAGAAAGGGTGGAGTTAGGGGAGGGGTTAGAGGAAGACATTGGTCAGTATGGTGATCAATCTGGGTCTGCATTGTGTCACTCCGAAGCCAAGACGGAGTTTCTATAGTCAAAACAAACACCCTGAGGCTAAGCACTGGCGCCGATGATGCGGATTGACAAGCCCGGCAAGGCGCGCTGCAGGGTGTTGCAGCCCTTAGGCTGAGTCGCAGTTCTAGAGTTAAAATCAAATTAATTTTCTGAACATTTTTCAGGGAGCGTTTGTTTGTTGTACTATTGATGTTTATTCTTAAACCCAAAGGCAATTGCTGTTGGGTTACTGTTTGTTTCATGGACTTTTGACTGATTAGTTGAAAAGTCAGTAAAGAAGAACAGAATTTTAATAATTATGGAAAATTCTGTAATTAAAATATTTTATACATGCATTTCCATTCATTCCTGAACTTGCTTGTCCGGGCAGAATTAGTGTAAATACATGTATTTGATCTCATAAAAAATTTAGAACTGTTCTATGAACAAAAACATAATTTATAATGTAGATAAAATCTCGTTGACCTATATACAGCGCACGTCTTACTGTTAAAATAATGTTATGTTTTTCAGGGTCTGTGTCACAATGGCACGCAATGTGTATGGCAAAGGCAAACGAAGAGTCATAGTGCCAGACAGTCACCACATCTTTGATGATATTGTAGCAGAGCATGGCAATGGCCACAAAAAAGGATCACCATTTGGCAGCAGCAGCAGCGACTCCTCTCATGTTACCAATCTAAGTACAAGCCTGACACAATGTGATCAGCACGCCAGGAGACCAGGCTTGAGAAAGAAAGTAAAGACAATTTCCAGAGTTTGCAAAGAACAGTGAGTAAATCTAATGTTATAAATCTCACATATCAGATGATCATTGCTGTTGCTATTAGTCTTAATTGTGATGGACACACAGTGTAATTATGGCTGGTTCCTAGTGTCCAAGGATCATTGCAAATAAAATCACTGGTGGCTTTCCCTCTGGTAGCTGTGTAGGACAACCCTTGAGTGGCACATCTGGATACAGAGTGGGCATGGGTATCCTTAAATAGACACTCTGGGCAGCTGTTGCCTTCTTTCACCTGCGCAAGTCCCGTGCTGCTCAAGACTGGCTGCCTTTTGTTGAGATAACCTCCATCAGGAGATTGAAGGATGTATATAGAATGTAATGTATCCAGCTGTCCCTGTCTTTGGTGATGTTTGGCCTGTCCTTGGATACGATGCCATCTACGTTAAGTTGATGCTTCAGTTGGGCTTTGTTTGCATTTCCCTGGGGCTCCTTTGTCACGTTTGCCCTGGTAGCTCTCTGTATATCATGGCTCTGAGCCTTTATATATCCTCCATACGCAACAGATGACCAGCCCAGCGGCGTTACTTGGCCAGGAGTGTGTATACATTAAATACTTCTACAATCTTGAACTGAAATGTTAAACTTTTGAATATGAAACTTGCATGTCTAGTGCATAGCCAAGATGGGACAGTGCCTATTTCATAGATGTATAAAATGTGTCTCAAAATGCTGGTGATGTTTTATGTGCAGAGAGTATGTAGAATTTGCTTTATTTCTTTATGACCGAAAAGTAATGCACATAGGAGGATAAATGAAGTCAAGCACATAATACTTACGTAATCTGGCAATAGAATTTAGAAAAGAAATAAATTCTTGCATTATTTTATAGCAATACAATGTTGTCTATCTAAGAACCTGCCGCCTAAGCGCTCATTTCATCTAAGAACTCGATTCTGCTGCAAAACAGAATTATTTCTCTGTAATTTCCCCTTCTGAGAACCCACTTACAAATTAAAAATCCGCCTAAGAGCCTGGTATTGGGCCAAGTCATGGGAGTGCTTATTGTGTAATTTCACATCAGATTCTCCACTTCAGAGAAACGCACAGTGCTATGTATACATTCAGATGGGAACGGGGGTGGAGGAAACAGATTGACAAAAGAGTGGAAGTGATGGTTGATATATGACTGCATAATCACTAACCCGTAAGCATTTCTTTGTTTGACAACACATGGGACAGCATTTGTGATTGATAAGGAATAAGTTTAGCCTCCTGACTGGTCAGTTGTTTTGCTACTTCGATCGGCATGGCTGTTGTAAACACTTGAGTCACTTGTATGATTATCCATAGGGTGGCAATATCATGTGTTTCATTCAACAATGGCACTGTTATGTGAAAACTCACTTGATCTTTTAATCTTTACTAATGAAATTATTGGCTAAGAAAGGTCAGAAATTTTATTACACATAGAGGAGAAGGCTGTACTTTATTTGCATATATAAATCTTTAAATAATGGTAATGATCAATTAATCATAGTAGTGAAGACACATCTGTGATCAGACGGGTTGCGTAACTTTTCAATCTGCCTAGGAACCCGTCTGCCTAAGAGCCCATTTTTTTTTTGGTCTCATGGCGACCGGGTTCTTAGGCGGAGATCACTGTACTTTGGTTGTCCTAGTATCATGCAAAGAAACCTTTTTACTCTCTCTCTCTTTTTTTTTTTTTAAATTTGAAATCCTCTGTTATCTTTGCTATTATATTGTAATTCCTAAATATAGAAGATTAGAAATATGCTAACTTTGACAGAATTTTTTGTTTTGATCACTATTTCCAATAGGAATTCTGCAGATGAAGATTTCAACGTGAGTAATGCAAGTCAGCGAGATAAATCCCAGTCAGATAGATCAGACTCTCTGTTTCGTGACAGACATGACAGCCTCATTGTAAGTTGTACTGACTTGCATTTTTAATGTTTTGTCTGTATTTTTTTATTTGCACCAATAACTCATGATTTTTAAAATTTCTGAATGTGAGCTTCTAATTTTGCTGTTGGTGTTGGTGTCACAGCAAAATGCCAATGCCGAATAAGCTGTAGGAAAACTTTAGGAGGCTGTAGTTATTTAAGCTTACTTAGAACTTCATTACGCCTGTCAATAATACAGAAAATGAAAAAGAAATTATTGTGAGAGGCTGTGATGAAGCTAAACTAGACAGCATTGATGGAATTGCGCCTATTTTATTGTTCAATTTTGCATAAATTTTTTTTTTGTTGATTGGTTTTCTGTCGGGAAGGAAATTGGGAGGAGGAAGTTGAGGGAGGCTGGGGAGCATTGTTGTGCAGATAATTACACTTATTTTGCATTTTTTTGAAATATTGTTTATAATTATGTTACCTTGGCTTGTGGACACCGCTAAACAAAAACACAAAGCGTACACAAAATGACTATTCTGAATTTGAACATATAGTATTCCCTCGTTAATTGCAGGTATTAGGTTCCAGGACTGCCCGCGATAAGTGAAAATCTGCGAAGTAGAGATGCTATATTTATTTTGTTATTTACATACATTTTAAACCTTTATAAACCTCCTCCATACTATTATCAACCCTCTCTAGTGTTACACACTAACTTACCGTATATTTGTGATAGTAAGAAAAGTAAATGTAAATTGAAATATTTTATTTATATCGGCACACCCTGCTATAATGTACATGTAAAAAAAAAAAATGCGATACAGTGAAGCCACAAAAAGTGAACCCATGATAAACAAGGGATACTGTATTTCTGTTGTTTGTTGAATGCAAAATCCGTCAATAAGAAATCGTATTGAGATGCAGTGTTTCTGATGTTACCAAATGCATGCTTGATACTGTAAAATACATGTAGTTTCCTAGTACTGAAGGAAATCTTATACGAACAGAAAGAGCCATGAGTAAAGTTTGCCATATACACTCTAATATGGGTTCAACGAAATTGGCGGGGAATGGAAATTATTTCTTTCTATCGCTAGTTTGTTATATCCGAAGAGGTTAAATTGAAACAGGGGACGCAATCCTTGGATGCATGTTTAATTAGTGAATTACCACTCCTGATTGAGGAACCACGCGACCGCACTGCTCGCTACTATATAGCGAGTTCAGTTTCTTTTTTTTTTTTTTTTTTTTGTTGTTGTTGTAGATGTGCATACATGTAAAATGTATGATTGTGTAGCTGTTATGTCGTTTTGTTTGTCATTTTTATGCTTTTTTAATTTTTGTTTTAATTTCTTTATTATGAGAACAGAAAAGGTGGGCAGAACATAAATAGTTTACAAAGATAAGAACCAGTAAGACTAAAACTTCACTTTTAAGAAGAGAGAAAAACATAGTACAAATGTATACACATGTATGCATGAATATATAATTAAATTAATCAATACATCCAGAAGTAAAATGAAACTGAAATGCAATGAGAATACATATACGATGCAGTGAAAAGGAAAATCAGTGAAATATGAAACAAAGAATTACAACATGTATTTAAACAGTTGGACTAGTAGTACACATTCATTGTCATAAAAAAATAATAAGAGATTAAACAAACAAATTGATAATATGATTTTGAAAGGGAAAATGATTCATTGAAACTAAGATGGCACAGAGGTTTTCAATACAATGTCGAATCTTCACAGACGTTGATGATGGCTTATTTGGAAGCTACCAATGTGAAAAACTGTATTTTTTTCTGCTGATGACCTTGAAATGCAGCAGCAGTAACAAAATATTCAATTTCATTAAGGTGGTCATACATTGGCTCTCCGTTATCTCTGCTGAGTAAAAAGTTTTTGACAACAGTGAGGGCGGCGTGGGTGTCAGAAACAGCGGAGGGTTCAGGATGCTTGTCTGTGTCACCAGTCTCGTCATCATCGTCATTGTCTCTTTTGTCTGTTTCTGTTACGTTTTCAACAGAGGCAAAAAGTTCTGCGTCAGTCAATGTGTCTGTAGTCAGAATTTGGTCATCTAAATGTATGTAAGCGTCAGCAGTCACGTCAGTAGGAATGATGTCTTGCAGTCTGGCAAACAAGTTTGCAAAATTCTCTGTCCTCTTCTGGGCTGGGTTCGGTGCTGGCGCTGGTGCTTAGTATAGGCGCCGCATTGACACTGGGGGAAGACGAAGAATCAGTTGAACTTGACACAAACCCAGCATGAGCAAAGCAGTGCGCTATTGTGTTCTGGCTCACATTTCTCCACACTGACCTCAGCTGAAACAAGGCGTCCAAAACTGAAATGGTGAAGGTATCTCGCTGTTCTTCGTTTTTCCTCATTTGTCCCTCTGTGTGCATTAATAACTGTTGGACAATGCTCTTGCGGTAGTTAGTTTTTAAGGACGCAGTTATGCCTTGGTCACAAGGTTGAATGAGGCTGGTAGTGTTTGGTGGAAGGAAAAGAAGTTTGATAGCCTGTAGATGTTCCACGTATGGATGCGCGGGGGCAGTTGTCTATGATCAGCAGAATTTGTCTTTTTTGGCTATGCATCCTTACATCAAGTTTTCGAACCCAGTTTTCGAAAATTGCGCTAGTCATCCATGCCTTTTTGTTTGCTGAGGTAGGTCAAAGGAAGTTCTTTGACGGACTAAAAACACCTTGGTTTCGCCGATTTTCCTATCACCAACAGTGGCAGTTTGTCGGACCCGTCCATGTTTGCAGCAACAAGGACAGAGAGGCGAGATTTGGACTTCTTTCCGCCTTTGCAATCCTCGCCTTTGAAGCATAATGTCCTGTCAGGCAGACACTGAAAGACCAGACCAGTTTCATCAGCATTATACACATCTTTTGGCTGATATGTGTTGAGCAGAGGTTTCAATACTGCCGAAATCCATTGATCTGCCTTCTCTGCAGGGGCATTGGCTGATTCGCCACGAACTGCTCGAAAACCAATGCCTTTCCTTTGCTTAAAGCGCTCCAGCCATCCAGAGTTCGCGGAAAATTGTAATCCCATATCCTTGGCGAAAGAATTCGCTTTCTCCATTAACAACGGGTCGCTAACTGGAGTGGCGAGCTGCGAGCTTGCATCAGCCACGCTGACAAAACTTTTTCTAGTTCTTCAAAATTGCCTGTGCACATTTGTTTTCTGTCCGTCGCAAGTAGCAAAGAGTCAAAAGTTTGTTCGATCTGAACTCTGTTCTTCAATATTGAGGACAAAGTTGAGTTTGGAATGTCATATTTTCTGCAGATATCCGACTTTTTCAGTAAACCTTCATCAACTTCATGAATTAGTGTCCTTTTGAATTGCAGCGATAGACCTGTTCTCTTATGTTTTAACATGTTTGGTTTCGATGAATTCATCATTGATCACCAGCGTAGATCTAAAATAGCTTTACAGTCAATTTGAAGCTCACTATTCTCAATATGAAACAAGAATGCCTATCGACTTTTCAAAACTGGCTTTCAAGAAACACTGACAAGCACGACTGATTAGACTGACTGAATGCCTGCAAGTGAAAGTGTGTATAGTGTATGATTGAAAAGACAAAGACCAACCCATCCTCTGATACCATGGTTGTGCGGCTATAAACAACGCCGAAATTGTAATAGCCTCACACATGCATGTAATAGGCGACACCCTCTCACGGTACACCCTCGATTGGGGCACGAGCAACGGGTGAGGTGTGAAATGGGGGGCGGTACGTGCATGGTTTCAATACGCTTGCGCCTCAGGCCTTACCTTTCTTGTTGTGTCATACTGCTGGGCAGTACAGCACATTGTGGGCACCGGTACTTGAAACGGTACTTGACGAGGTACTTGACATGCTCATGCCGCACGGACGACCTCTTTGTCGGAAGAAACTGGTCCGGTACCTGAGCTTGGTCTTGGTTACGCTCAAAATGAAAGAAAAGTGCGATTGGGGAAATGAAAACCGTTCTTTATAAGCGTAGTTTTTGTATCAGCCCTTAGTTTTATTTCATTATAAGCATAACAAATTACATAGTAAAAAAAACATTTCCAAAGATTCTTTCTTTGTAACGCAAGTTTCTTATTCAGCGTTTTCTTACTAACCGTGTTAGAGTGTATGTTCATGGCTCCTTACACCAAGTGCATAAAAATTAAGTATGGACCAGCAAACTTTGCAGTGATTGAGAATACTCTATTTTTCAAATATTCATGAGCGTTATGAAGGTTATCTGAGAGAAAGAAGCAAATAGTGTAAGAAAATAAATAGTAATAGTGCCTTATCTTACATGTTTGTGTTAACTTTCAGTTATGCACACCTGTCAAGGGAAAAAAGGCAAGAAATATTCTCAAAGATGTAACTACAAAAATGGCACAGAAGAAGAACACCAGGAATGCACAAGTGACTAAGGAGCAGTCAAAGGCAAAATGTGTGAAGAACAAAGGGAAAGCTAAGGGAAAGGAAAACACAATGCCCACTCCTGAAAACTTACCAGATTTTGACGCTATTGAACAGGAACCTCTTCTAATAGATGTAGATATAAGGTCTAGCACGCCTAAAAATCCACATGGCAGTCCCCCTCAAGCTGCACATGTATCAAGAATCAGTGATCACGAAGACTTTCTTGAGGAGTTCAATTCACCTCCACTTTCCACAAATTCTGGAAATGTCACCTTCAGAGACTCAAAACGAAGAGCTAAAAATAATAAGCCTAAAGTTAAAAAACATACTAATAATGGCACACTAGATTCTGATAAGTTACCCTCTGACATTGAGTTTGACAGATCTGATGGAACAGGAGATTGCCAGTCGAGCAATGACGGCTCAACAGACAGTGATGACGGGGCTGATTTAACAGCGTCATTTTTTCAACTGCATGTATATAGCAAAAATTTAAAGAAAAAGTTGGAATGTGACTCTCCAATTAGTGACAGTATGGAGTGTGTTAGCAAATCTTCATATAGATCTCCCAATCTTTTTGATCATTCAAACATTGTAGAAAGTGAGCAAAGTGACCTGTCAGAAAGTATTGAAGAAAGTGTGACAGATTCAGATGTAGAAGGAAAAGAGAGGAGAAGAGGAGGGAATATGCATGCACTACAACATGAAGTGATAGAAGAGGAAGAAGAAGAAGATGATGAGAACAGTGAGGAGGATACAGCTGAGGCAGAAGAAAGTGAAGATGACACAGACGAAGAGGAGACTAACAGCAATGACAAGAGTGAATTAAACACTTCCACTGATGATCCTGAAATTAGCAAGTATCAATTGATAGATCACACCATGTCCTTCAGTGTAAGTATTTATTTTCTTTTCATCAAATATTTTTAAGTAACATTTCTTTTAAAGTGTCCTTTCTTTTCATTCAAATTTTTTCAGGTAACATTTCTTTTGGTTCCATTCCATTATTGTTTACAAACCTCATGAGCATATTGCCTGCATTGTTATCTTAATGAAAGAGATAAGATGCTTTCCAAAACACATTTGTGATAAAAATGAATGTTAGTGTACGATTATGAAGAGACAAGTGCTTGATGTCTGAAAATCAACCAATGACAAAATTATTAATATGAAGCCACCTCTCATAGTTTTCAAGGAGGATTGATCGTCAAAATTTGTGGCAATTTCAGACGAGTTGTCAAAATATTGATGCCATTTTCTCAAACTATCATGGACCTGAAAGAATGCTTTGGCCCAAGTTACAGACACAAAAAAAAAAAAAAAAGATGATTCATCTCTCTTAAATAAAGCTCAGTTTCTTGACTTGTTTAAAATTGCTGCTGTTTCAAAAAGTTGGACATGTTAACATAAAAACGTGTACATATATGTACTTTTCAAAAGAAATGTGATGCAACATCTGGAGATAAGTAAATATGTTTCAAATAAAAAAGAAAATGGTTTTATGAAAAGGTTATTTTCTTTCTGCCTTCATTTTTGGTGTCAAATGTTTTCAGTATAAATGTTTTATCAATAGGAGAAACTATCAAACTCTTCAATATGTGATGTTCCCATCACAGCAGAAGAACGTGTCTTAAGCTTATGTGAACAGACAGAACCAATCAGCTTTACAGACTGTATTTCTCAAAGGTATACCTTTTGTTTGTTTCGAGAAGTCTTTATCAGTTCTAATTTGCAGTTTTATGAAATCATCATTGAATACTAGACACTGTGGTTGGCTGAATATTCAGATCCTACAGACCTTGATATAGATGTGGAACTTAACAAAAAGTACACTGGTGAAAAAAAGAGAGAGAGGGGGAGAACTGAGAAAATTAACCCATTCAGGAAAATTGTTTAGTTAATGTCCTAACATTATCATTTATGCTCAGTTATGTATTGTATATCACTTAACAGCATAAATGGAGAGTATTCATTTTCCCACCCTTTCAAGGCCCTCTAGTCTGCTGTGTCCCAACTCTTTTGATTATATAAACTGAACATGATTCGCGCAAGTGATATAAATCAGTAAGTCATAGTTACGCCAGAGTAATTCAGTTTTTGTTTCTTTATAACTGAAGTCTTTGACAGAGTCATTCAAAGATTTTAAAGCTTTGAGATCATGAAATGTTGTTATAAATTTTGTAATAGTTGGGTATTATCTTTGTTTTTTAATCCACATAGCTATACTCGAAATTTCTCATACCTTACTTGAGTTTCATGGAGAAAATGTGTTAAACTGTCAAGATGTGAATAAAGATTTTTTTGTTTTTGTTTTTCATTGACTGACTCAGGGTGATGTCTAAATGCATAAAAATTGGAGAAGGTGTCTATGGTGAAGTGTTCAGAACCTGCATTCATGGAGAAACTGTAGCCTTGAAAGTAAGTTTACATGTAATCCCTTTGCCTGGACTGTTTCTGGCAATTTCTTTCGCTGTTTTCACCACATCAGTCATGAAGATTCACAAGATTGAAATATTATGACGTAATACCATGTGACTTGAAGTTCTGTTGAGATTCCAGTCATAATGCCATTTCTTAAAGTGTAGTTCAAACAGCCTGGTCAGCTTGCTCTATGTACCATAGTTGTTTGATGATGAAGTTACATGTGTAATGTTTTTGCTGAAAAAAGGAAAGCACTGAGTGATCCAGTTTTCAATGGGGCCCAGTTTTTGACTGATTTATTTACCATGGTTAACTTTTGTCCCCCCAGATAATTCCTATAGAAGGAGATGCCATTGTGAATGACTGCCCACAGAAAAAGTTTGAAGAAATACTTCCAGAAATTGTCATTGCAAAGTAAGTTCCCTTCATGCCCACATTAGCACTGTTCTTTGGTTGACACAACTACCTCATCTCTTCTTTCGTTGAAAACAATTTATATTTTTTGTAGAAGTTTATCAGATAGACTTGAAATTAAATAGCTTTGTAAACTTTGATTATAGTTTTTCACATTAATCAATTTACATTTAAAGTGTGTGTATACATGTCTCTTATTTGTGCTATCAGTTGTAATGATACCTTACTGAAATGGTTATAAAAAAAACAGTAATCTTAGCTTTAGATCATGTAAATTTGTGGCAGTGTCATTTGTACAATTGTCTTATCAGCTCTTGGAGTACCGGACAACTATTAGTCTAAGAGCAGGAGTCTGTGATAAATATACAGTAAAACTTCTTTTCTATGAACATTCACAGAGAACTGAGTGACCTTGCCAGTGGTGAAAATAATAGAACTGAAAATTTTTGCCAGGTGAACAGGTAAAGCCATCACCAAGCATAGTGTTTTTGTAGGCTTAACATTCTGCAACAGACACTCTTTTAGTCATGCCGCTATCTTACAGTTCCAGCCATGCTGAAATTTCACATGAACACTGACAGTCTTTCATCAGTTATGTTTGTATTGAATGGTACTAGTTAAGTCCTGCTTTTATTCTTGAAGCCCACACAATGTACTTCACCTTTGATTTGAACTACAGTAATGCCAAGTGATGTTGTTCTTGTCATAATTTTATGTTCTTTTCACATCAGTTATGCAACTACTTTTAAGCTTACCCTTTGAGTATAATTTTGTTTTTATTAGAGAATGATATTAATGGGGTGGGGGGGGGGGGCAAAACAAAACAATAAAACCTAAATCAAGAAACCAAATATAATTTCATTTGATATGATAGAAGAATTGTGTAACAGCCCCAACTAGTTGGGCCATTGCTGTTTGTTGCTATCCTCCAGCTATTATATCTTTCTACAGTAAACGTAGTTGTCAGACTCTCACGATTTTTGTCTGTTTTTGAAGATGCCAAGGATATTTTGTTGTCTGTTTTTTGCCTTCTTGTGACAGTGAGTTATCAATCCCTTTTATGACAGAGAATTATCATTTTCAACTTTTCTCAACACATTTTAGGATTTCCTGTGTAAGAGGAGAGTTTCCAGCTCCACTGTTGGAACAGTGGGACATATTCAGCAAGAACAAAGTGTCTGAAAATGACAGACCAGGTAAATATAGCAAGGTGCATAACGTAAGAAAAGAAAAAAAAAAGACTGTTGAGTTACTGATTCTTTAACAAAGAAAAGGAGAATAAACAGCTTGAACCAAAAAAAATTCAAAGGTGAAGAATGCCGTTACGTTCTATAATATGTCTTTCAGCCTCCTAGTGGAGGTTATCTCGAGTGAAGAATGCCAGACCATCTTAGGTGAATCTAAGTAAATAATATAGTAGATTTATTTAGCACAGAATGTGCAGAGTGGGCCAAAAGTTGGGTAACGCTTTGTAGACAGGCACTTCACGTTTTAAAACATTTTATTACAATTGAATTTCTTGCCTACTATCAAATAAGTTTAACACCTTATTTACATTTAATAAAGTTTAATCTTGTAAATGTGCAGAATGGTTTTGAATTGGTTTAGAAGAATGCCGTGGATAAGTTTGACTTAAAGCATGACTCAGATAGCTAAATAATGGTTAACCTACTTATGACCCATTCTGTGTGGGTTTGTGAAGGATGTGCATGATGCTGTGGATGACATGGTAACTGGATCATGTGATCATTTCACCAACCTCAAGTTAATTTTATATATTGAATGGTTGATGGCATTTTGTCTACCTTTGATTTCATGGAGATTGTGATTTATATAACAATGTAGCTGACTTTTAAAAAATTTATAATTTATCTTACAGATATGTTCTCCAGTGATCAGCTTTTTATTGTCTTTGAATTTGTGGATGGTGGCCGCGCTCTAGAAAATTTCAAAGTGAGTATGTCTAATTATCAATTATAATTATACCGTAAATTGCTATCTTGTAAAATTTTTTAACTGATAAATGGATGCATGTATATAAGCTAGCGTCTATGTTTCAGAGAATTCTTACTGATAAGTGCTCTTACAATGTAGCAAATTTCCAGCTGGTTGAATTTGGTGTCTTCTCCCTGATGTTAGCCAGTGGTAGATGGACAACTAGAGGATTATTAAGAGACAGCTGCACAGAGAGCCAAAAGTTTGGTGATATTCATGTTTTCTGTAACATATGGATGGTGTACATTTTTACTTTAGTCATTATCATAGCTGTAATTATAGGTTTTGAAATAAATGACAGAAACTTTTACTTTTAAATTATATTTCCTGATTTATTATTTTTTGAAATTTTATAGGGAAATGTTTATTCGATGAGTAGAGCCAATATTATCTGTGACAGTAATTTCTGTCCCAAAAGTGTTTTTCTTGAATTTTCCTCTGTCATAATAAATGTGGCACTTAGAGACACAGAGTACACTTTATGGTGTAATTGCGTTCCACCCGTACTTTTACAAAATATCACTGATTAAAAGGTGTGCTACAGTCATGAATACAATTTGTTCTGAAAGTTAAGTTCCAGACAATGTTATCTTGTCGATATGTCGTTATTTCATTGGTTCAATAGACGAACATACTTATGAAGGGAAAGACATTTGAAACTAATAAAATAACAGGTAAAGGGACAGTTAATTTAAAACCAAATGTTTTTGTATCTTCTTGTAGTTCTCCAATCACCGAGAGGCATTCAGTATTTTGAGACAGGTGGTATTTGCTTTGGCTGTGGCTGAAAAAGAACTGGAGTTTGAGCACAGAGACTTACACATTGGAAATGTATTGGTGAGGTCTTCCAAACAGGTAACTGTCTCATTCACACTGGAGAATGAAGAATTTGAGTTTCCATCTGAGGGTGTCATTGCCACTATTATTGATTTCACCATCTCTCGACTAAAGAAGGGTGAGTAGATATCTATGTTTATCTGCCTACACAGCACACCTGCCACTTAATCTGATTTAATCGGAATATTCTGATTTTTTTCCACAAATTCCTGTCCTTCCATTTTTCCGATTGCCTGCACAATATTGCGAGTTTTCATTTCACCGACACTGACCCAGCCATACCAGTTTGGAACTGTCTGGATTTCATTTCGGCGGAAGTGCGGGATGACAAATTTTAACTTACATATGGTTGCAACTCAAGTTTTGATGCTCAGTCTTGCAGTCGCTGCTGTCTCGGCAACTCTCATTACTGCATCATATCAAAAAGAGCTAAAATTATATCTAGTTCATACTACTTCATCAATAGGCAAGCTTCCAGTTCTTGTGCCAAGCCATAACTCATGTGTTTTGTACTACTACTGCCAGCCATTCCTTTGTTTAGATCTAGATGTTTTACGTGTTTTTGTTTATTAACTTGAGTTGATTGATGTTATAATTGACTTGGAATAATTATCTGTTTGAATTACAATTTCTTTCATTAGCTTTTTTTAAAAATACTTTTTTATTATTGTTATTATTCAGAAAGTGGTGAATTCTAGTTTAAGAATTATTCGGTATCTATATCTGCAGATTTAGGAAGCAACGGATAGCTAACTCAAACAAGATTATTCATTCACCAGAATTTTCATGCAGATCTACATTTGAACATGCTTTGCTGTAGTCTACTAATATTAACATATTGTTTTGCATGATGACTCAAATTTTTGTGGTTGTATCCAGATTTTTAAGAGTTTACATGCTGGTTTTTGTGTTTGCAAAGTGGCAAATCTGAGCACTGTCTTCTTCATGTTAGAATACCCATAGATTCTTTTATGTTAGATGAACTTTGTTTCAGCAGCCCTGCTGTCTGCATTTAAATTTCAGATGTGAAATAAAAATTAAAAAAAAAAAAAAAAAAAAGAACAATTCAAACAAATTCTGAGCTTAGCAAGACAAACTAATTCATATTTTCAGAATTTCCACAAATTTTTGCCATTTACATTTTTTGATTTGACGTAATTTAGGACATGATTTTGTCTTTGAGAATAATTTTTATAGAAGTGAGCAAAATTTTCCTCATTATTGCCAGTTGTGTTGATAATGAATGTCTGTATTAATTTCTGTTAACTCCCTTTACACAAATCAGATGGTCTCTATTAATTCCTATTATCTCTCCTTATTCAAGAAAGGCTATAGTATCTCTGCCCTTGAGTCTTATTGAATTGTGATTGCTTTTGGTTACTGGCTGTGCAACATTATTAAACATTAGAATTCATATACTGGGACAGATTACCCAGAAATGATCTACCATTGAACTTTAACATCCCTATCCAGTAATGTGGACCTTTTTTTTTTTAAAAATCTGTTTGTTGCCAGATGGATGTGCTGTCTTCTGTGATGTGTCCACTGATGAAGGCTTATTTGAAGGCACTGGTGACTTCCAGTTTGATGTCTACAGGGACATGCGAAAAGAAAATGAGTATGTCTTGTTTCACATGATACAATAGGTTCACATCAGAAAAAATAAAATAAAAGCTGCTTATTACTTATTTGCATACATAGATGGAACAAATCTCAGACCACAAAGAAAATGAAGATTTTCTTCACACAAATAACAAATTTGCAAAATTAGACCATTCTGTTGTATAGTACATTAGCTTGAAGTAGCATTTTGTTGGTGAAGAGCGTCCGTCAGGGGAAGGTTCTAAAAACAGAAAAGATGAGAGTGCCACATTCAGATCCATATATCATGGCATCAAATATATTGACAATAGCTCAGAGATAACTTCAAAAATTTCAATCCCTGTTTTCCAATCCTTTCTGTAATTTAATGAAATATGAACCGTATTTGATGTAAAATATTCAAAGAGCGCAACTACTGCCACTGCAGTGACTCTTAACTCTTTAAGCTTGTGGAGAAAACATTTAAGATTAATTTTAATCCCGTACTGCTCAGCCATAGCAAACAGAAAATCTTTCACTAGTTGGAAGTCAGTGTGGAATACATGTAGTAACATATTGTCTTGGGATAAAAATGGCTGGCTGAATTTAGCCCCATCCTATTTAAGGAGGGGGGGGGGGGTCATTTTGGAAATTGCTGGGGGGAGATGATTTTAATCATTGCCATCAGTTTTGGCTTGCTCAAATAAGAGAAAACAATAGAACAAAATTTGAAATCACTCATTGTTGTCACAGTAATGGCCGTCATCTTGGATTTTGCTACCCAATATTGTGTAACTTTACCTTCAGTAAGTTCTGAACTTTTCCAGTCGATTTGCTTGTAATTTTGTGTACACATAATTATGTATGAATTTTGTCAGGCCAGATTTTTTATAAAATGCTTAGTATTTCTTTTTACAATTTTTTAAGATTGGTATGTAAAAAGGCCATGGACTTTTCGAAAATATGACTCCAAAATCTCAAATTTCTCAGAAACTTAAAATGATATAAAAAATCCTTCATGACAAAATTTACATATTGTTTTGTTCTGTATTTATGTCAAATTTCATGATAATCGGTCCAGAAGTAAGAAAGAAGATAGCACATTTATGCTGAAAAATGTCAAATTGAGAAAAACGCAATTAAAGCATTTTCATCAAGAAAAATGCTCAAAAGAAGCTTTTATATTGGGCTTTCAGATTAAAAACATAATTGTTTCACATTCTAAAGTTCCTCAATGATTTCTATGACCTATTTTGCCTTTTTCTGTTCATCTGCTCACATTTTTCAATCCCTTTTTGCTCCCTTACCCCTATTACTAACAGCCTGCCGTGGAGCAGTTTCAGGGTCCTGGGAATCCAATATATGGCTTTTTTGGTCAGAAATCAAAGTGTTTTGATCCTTGATGTGACAGATAGTGCACTACTGTGTTCTGAAACAGCAGAAATGGGCCAAATTATGTTCTCATTAGGCTGTGGGAACTTCATTTTAAAGGTTCTGGTAAACATTTTTGCTGATTTTGGTATGATCAGCATCTCCAGTGGTCAGCCAGTGTCCATTTCGGGCACTTGAATTTCTGATATTGATGGCGGAGATCATAATCAAGTCATTTCTGCACCATTTGCCCTTACAAAGCGAAATATCAATTTATCATTGAATACTGAGCCTCGACTGGCCAGGAACTGTATGTTAGAGGTATTGGTCAACTATTGAATGACCACCCTTTCAAGGCCTTAGAATGGACATATCAACTTGTTTATACCATTTTTACATTCGCAAAAGGCATAACTTTCAAGAGCAAACAAAAGCCCAAAAATGAATTTTTTTTAGCAAAAACTCAAATTTCGGGACCCGTTTCCCCCCCCCCCCCCCCCCCCCCCTAAGTCAAGAGCTAAGAGTTTGCTAGCCATGCAATATGTTACTAGGTAATGCTAAAGAAACATATTCTTTCACTGTTTACAGTCTGCACTGAGCAGATTTAGAGAAAAAAAATTGATGTTTTTCTGTCAAGTTGTGACTGCTTGATGGACTAGGTAGAAAGATAAATGTATTTAAGGGGATAAACGATTTACTAATATGGACTATGCACTGATCCCTGAGACCATCGTTTTTTCTTTGTTAGATCCTTATGCTGGTTTCTCCTTTCTTGATCTTACCAGTTTCTCTGAGTGAAATATAGTTTTTTCTTCATTGCTGTAAATGTAATGCTCGAGTTTAGGAGTCTCATGGAAAATGAAATTTGAAAAATAGGGAGTATGAAGGTACCATAAAGCCTCATTCCATAGTTTAAGTGGTGCCTTAGGGACTGTAGCCATAGTGTCAGTGTTCCCTGACTGGCACTGTGTCCTGAAACTGGCACAGCATATCATGAAATGAATATGCTTGAAAACTAAGAACATGTTAGTACTTATCAAATGGTTTCAGAGCACAGACTTGTAAGGGTGAGCAATAGAATACAAGTAATTTCATATTAAGATTTAGATATCAACTATGTGAACCTTCTGTTTTAAAGCTATTCTGGATCATACAGGATTAATGTTAAAAGTAGAATGGTTCTATGTGGAGATAATTTTCATTATACAACTTTCTTCCACTTCACAGAAATGACTGGCAGCTATTTTGTCCACACTCAAATGTCCTGTGGATCAACTATTTGTGCAAGAAACTGATGTCTTTTACTAATTACAAGGAATATGGCAGGGGTTACAGAGATATTCAGCGTCATATGAGAAGTTTGATTGACAGTATGTTAGACAAGGAGAGCTGTATGCATCTGGCAAGAGATTTGTCCTGCTGGTAGTTTAGTTAGTAAATGTCTGAAACATGTATTATATATTATTGTTTTGTCAATGTTTTCACAGATGTGACGAATAAATTTTACTTGAAACCTTGACATACATTTTTTTTGTGTATTGCTAATTTGTTTGTATGGGTAAATGCCTGTTTATGATTGTGTGGGTAAGAAAGGACAGGGTGTGATCCAGTATGATATACATGTATTATGTGTGTTCTTTGACTTCACTATTAGGTCTTCACATCTCTTTTTCAACAGTGATAATCTAAGCCACATCTTTTAACTAGATTACCTTCAGACATAGATGTTTTCATTTCAAACAAGTAATATTTCAGGATATGATTCTACAGTATGAGAACTGCATCAGCAGAGTGATTATCAACTTTGATAATTTTTCTCATCCACTTGCCCATGGGTCAAATGTAAGACATTGTAAATTACTGTCAATTACTGAAACTTCCATATAGAAGGCTGCAAAAAGCAGGGATGTTGGAACACATTGAAGTAAGGGTAGATGCAGGTAGATGGAATGGTACTGGAGTCTAGCAATGAAAAAAAGACCAATGAGTTAACCCTCAAAGTGTCAGAGGAAATTATTGGAATACCAAAGTTACTATAATGTGAGAGTAAGAGTCCAGCAACAGGCCAAGTACACCCTGCTGGTATCTAAATACAGCACACCAGTTGAGGCTGCTCAAATTGGACAGGAACCAGAAAGAACAGCATATTGATGTCCTGAGACTCCAAAATCTCAGAAAGTGACTTCTCAGTCTGTCTGGCAAGTGCATTATTAAAGCAAAAGAGAACATTTAAAAACCTCCAGCAAACCAGAGCTTTTCTCATGTAGTTGGATTAAGCTTTTCAAGCAGAATTATGTTGTCATGGTGTATACTGCTCATCGATAAAAGTTCTCTTGTTTGGAGTAAGTCACTGATTCATTTAAAATAATTGATCCTATTGCAGTACTCAGTTTGGGTGGTTTTATAAATTTGACCTTATTGGAGAGCTTAAGCAGTACGCGTGTAATATTGAATGAATACTATTGATTTACTTGGAGTGCTTGATTGACTCAAGGACCTTTGTCTACTTGGAATGCTTGGGGTGCTTGATCAATTTGATGATCTTGGTCAGCTTGGAATGCTTGGTACATGTGGTGATCTTGGTCAACTTGGAACACTTGGTCCATTTGGTAATCTTGATCATCTTGAAATGTTTGGTCTATTTGGTGATCTTGGTCAACTTGAAATGTTTGGTCCACTTGGTGATCTTAGTCAACTTGGTGATCTTAGTCAACTTGGAAAGCTTGGCCAACTTGAAATGTTTAGTACACTTGGTGATCTTGATCAGCTTGGAATGCTTGGTCCACTTGGTGATCTTAGTCAGCTTGGAAAGCTTGGCCAACTTGAAATATTTAGTACACTTGGTGATCTTGATCAACTTGGAATGCTTGGTCCATTTGATGGTCTTGGTCAACTTGGAATGCTTGGTCCACTTGGTGATCTTGGTCAACTTGGAAAGCTTGGCCAACTTGAAATGTTTGGTACACTTGGTGGTCTTGATCAACTTGGAATGCTTGGTCCAGTTGATGGTCTTGGTCAGCTTGGAATGCTTGGTCCACTTGGTGATCTTAGTCAACTTGGAAAGCTTGGCCAACTTGAAATGCTTGGTCCCCGTGGTGATCTTAGTGAACTCTGGAATGCTTGGTCCATTTGATGATCTTGGTCAGCTTGGAAAGCTTAGTCCACTTGCTGACCTTGGTGAACCAGAATTGCTTGAGCCACTTGGTGATCTTGGAATGCTTGATCTACTTAGTGACCTAAATCAGCTTGGAGGAATAGGGTCAACTTCAAATTCTTGTCCATCTATGATCTAGATTGCTTGGCTCATTTGGTGATTGTGGTCAACTTGGACTACTTGGTCAACTTGAGGTGCTTGGTCATCTTGGAGTGTTTAGTCAGTATCTGTACACATTGTGGTGCAGCATAGGATGGGTGCTAGTGCAGAGACAGTTCTCAGTCCATTCGGCAGCTTGATATTCTTGATGCATGACAAATGATTGATCTGCTGGTGGCACTTTGACTGCCTGCTTGACCAAATTGAAATGTCAAATAGAAGAGGCATTTTATGTCAAGATTTTGGCCATTTGGATAGATCCAGTGTCACAAGAGAAATGAGAATTTAATGTCAGAGTGGATTTCATATCCACTGAATGATGATTATTTGTATGATAGACATCCAAATTTAGTAGTTATTTTGAAATATCGTTTCATCTTTCTGTTCATGTTTCATATGTAACTTGTGTAAGTTTCTTGTCATTATTGAAAAATAATGATAAGTAATGTCTCTCAGACCTGTCTCTGCTAAATGGAATATGTTACATTTTGCATCTCATGTATATGAGAAGTTTATCTCCTAATTTACCTCTTATAACTCATCCATACAATTCTCTACATTGTCATTAATAAATTGTTTAGCCCTGTGACATGCTGCTTTGAGCAGGAGATCAGGTTTTATTTTTGCCAGAAATAGAAATCATTGAGTCAATGTTTGAAATCTTTTTGAGGGGTGGGGGGGGGGGGGGTGGGGGGGAATGGCATGTCTCAAG
>JBCEWB010390411.1:0-19901 GCA_039654565.1 Peronia peronii
ATACAACAAACTAGCGATAGAACGAAAATGATTTCCATTCCCCGCAAATTTCGTTCTAACCGTGTTTGAGTGTATTACCAATGCTATGTGCAATAGGATTCGTGGATGCATTAGATACTATGCTGTTAACTTGCTCGTGGATTCTGAATTTGCACAGATGTATTTTATTGCTGGAATCTTTAGTCAAGGCTGCACAGTGTTGTATTCTCATAGAAGAACTGTCGCAGAGAACAAAACTTTATGGTGTGTGTACTTAGAATATAGAGAAAAAGAACCAGGTGTGTCGATATAAAAAGAGGATCAAAGGTAAAATAATGCCAATAAGAGGGGGATTTTATTTATTAGAAATATAGAAAGGAAAAATCAGGACCAAGAAAGTATGTTGATATAAGAAGAATGTCAAAATAAGTGATGTCGAAATATGTGGACCACACTGTAAAACTATGTGCTGATAAAGAAGTCGCCGATAAACACAAAGAAATATCCACATTGCCTGTCTCATTGTACAGTAAGGAGGGCTGAGCTTAAAATAGCTGTCAGAACTAGCCTGTGGCACAAGTATACAAATCACACACCCATCCTCCCTGTTCTCTCCCAATCACTTGTTCCCTGAAGTACACAATGCATCATATAAGATATGAGCGTGATGTATTATATGTGTGTACTAGTATCTACACTCTAATACTAGTATCTACACTCTAACACGGTTATTAAGAAAACGCTTAAAATGAAACTTGCGTTATTAAGAAAGAATCTTTGGGAACAGTTTTTTTGCAATATAATTTCTTATGCGTACAAAGAAATAAAATGATGGGCTGATACGAAAACTACACCTATAAATAATGAACGGTTTTCGTTTCCCCCGATCGCACCTTTCTTTCATATTAAGCATAACCAAGACCAAGCTCAGGTACCCGACCAGTTCCCTCTGACAAACAAATCATCCCTGAGCCTGTCAAGTAGGCCTACCAGTACCCGCAACATGCTGTACTGCCCAGCAGTATGACACAACAAGCCCTGACAAAGAAATCGTCCGTGAGCGAGTCAAGTACCGGCGCCCGCAATGTGCTGTACTGCCCAGCAATATGAAACTGAGGGTAAGGCCTGAGGTGCAAGCGTGTAGAAATAATGCACCTATCGTCCCCCGTTTCACACCTCATCCATCGCTCATGGCCCCCAATCGAGTATGATGTACCGTGAGAGGGTGACACCTATTACATGCATGTGTGAGGCTATTATGATTTTGTCATTATTTATAGCCACACAACCACGGTATC
The DNA here is from genome assembly GCA_039654565.1 of Peronia peronii. Lineage (NCBI taxonomy): Eukaryota > Metazoa > Mollusca > Gastropoda > Systellommatophora > Onchidiidae > Peronia > Peronia peronii. Next base: position 1,278 of record JBCEWB010390411.1, read on the forward strand.
ATAGAGGATTCAACTGAGATAACCACCCTCTAGGAGGCTGAAAGGCTCCGTACACCGTAAACCGTATCAGAGGATGGCTTGGCCTTTAGCTTTTCAATCATATACTACACACACTTCCACTTGCAGGCATTCAGCCAGTCAAACCAGTCGTGCTTGTCAGTGTTTCTTGAAAGCCAGTTTTGAGAAGTCGATAGGTATCCTTCAGTTTCATATTGAAAATTGTGAGCTTTAAGTTGACGATAAAGCTATTTTAGATCCAGGCTGGCAATCAATGATGAATTCATCGAAAATAAACATGTTAAAACGTAGGAGAACAGATTTATTGCTGCAGTTCAAAAGGACACTGATTTGTGAAGTTGATGAAGGTTTAATGAAAAAGTCAGATATCTGCGGAAAGTATTAGTATGCCATTCCAAACTCCACTGCAATCTAGAAGAATTTTTTTTTAACAATAGATACATAACCACACATTTTATATGGATGTATATCTACAACAACAAGAACAAAAAAAAATGAAAATGAAATAGCTTTAAGACATAAGGTCATGGTGTGGACACTCTTCGATCAGGGGAGGTAATTCGATAATTAAACTTGCATCCCTGTTTCAATTTAGCCTCTTCGGATACAATAAAATAGCGATAGAACAAAATGATTTCCATGGGTTGGCTTAATCACTTCAAACCATTTCACAGTGCACACTTTCAAGCATTCAGCCATCTAAACTTTTGCATTATTATTTCTTGGAGTTGGAGGCAGTATCAATGAGTCAATAGGGTTTGTTCAGTTTCATAAACAGTGAAGATCTATACTTGAAATCGACTTTATACAGACCTAGTAATGATGAATTCATCAAAACCAAACGCGTGAAAGTTCATTGTATAACACAGCAGATTTATCACTGTGTCCCACATTTCAAATCACCTTTTTCGCTGTTTCGAAAAAAAAATGGTCATACAAAACACTTTCCAATCCCAGCAAATTTCATACAAACCCATTTTCGAATGTACTTATTTGGCTAAATTCTGTGAATCTCATTTTATGTTCAAAGGCTATCATAAAATTTTAAAGCTTCAGTGTTAATGTGCTCAATTAAAATTTTCATCTCACACACTTGTCTCATAAAAACCCTTATAATCAGAACATGAGTGTATTGAAGTTTGTTCATACCCAAAAAAATGTTTTCCTAGTGCAAAAACAAGATACTACATGTATATTTATACACAGCTGAAAAATCAACCTGTGTTCAATTTAAATGTGATTTCCTGTGCATATTATCAACAAGATGTTTACAAATATACATGTGCGCCCAGTCTTGGATAAACTAACCCTCTCCATTCTTTGCACAATGACTAAGGAGACTGCAGTACAATAGTGTCAAACAAAGGTGTGACGGTCAGGCAAAAAAAGTGTAACTGAAAGAAAACCTATTTTTTCAGTTCTTACGTGTTTTTTAAACTATAAATGTCACTGAATGTCATTTTCAAGAGGTTACATGTACAGAGAGAAATATTACACATAGCATGCCTTAACAAAACGCTCTATTTCCTACTTTTCTCTTTAATTCTTGTCTTTTTCCCCCTCCAATCTTGGTAGTTGATAGAAATATCAAAAGTTGACGGAGTTGCAAGCAACAAAGCAACATCATCCTTGAGTGGGTCACTAACAAACTGACATATTTTTATCGAGTAGGTACAATTGTCCTATCAGATCAAGACCTGCTTATAAATTAGATCTTGTGATCTTCCTAAACGGGCTACACATCTACAGTGGAAACTGATAGTTTTGACCGAAATGGTAAACTGAAATGCAGAACAGCAGTCAGGACAACAAAAAAAAATGATGGAAAGAAAAAAATTATGACTATTCCATTATTTAATTCAGTGTACCACAACTAGCAAAACCTATGCCACTTTTTAGTGCTTCTTTTCGTAATATAGCAGTTATCACTAATTATAAAGGTCACCGCCCATTGTTGTTTGTCCTGTATTTGGCAGGTAGGACTGTGTGGTGAGGACTGTGTGGTGTGGCATGGATGAGCAGCGATGATTGGCACAATATGCAGTTTTGTTGATAGTTTGAATTTAAGTTGGAACCATTTAGTTTGGGTTGAAGGTGTGTGGCCCACTTTAATTTAATAACTGAGATCTTGCAATCTAAAAAAAAATTGTTCAGGCTGGATTTAAAGCCCCATTCAATGATTGACTGGTGTCAACAATATTGCTTCAAGAAAATCTGTAAACGCTCATACTTTAAATACGGTTAAATATGACATCTGACAAGTTTAAATGAGTTGGATTTGATAGCAATAACGTACAAGTCAATGTGGCTAATGTTAAACACACCTAGATCTAGTCGAATTGACCTAACGAAATCAGTTAAATAAGCTCTTATTTAGAATTTTTGACATCATAAAGAACTCCAAAAGCAGATTTTGAGGTAAAATTTTGAAGTTCAACATTTTTGACAGATTAGAGAGAGGAAGCTGAACATTGGTTTTTGTGCTAAAAACTCAATTTCTGAAGTGACCCCAACTTAACTACAGTGGAAACCTGATAAAACAGGATTGCTAGAACCAAAGAAAAGTCCTGTTATAAGCGGATTCTGTTTGTCTGTTATAACCGACACACCATGAATTAGAGGAATAAAACATTGCTAGCCTTTTGCCTGATTACAGGAGACATGTTTTCTTCATGGATAGTCTTCCTTCATTGAATTCTTTTACTTTTGCGTGATTCAGCAAAATCCATAGTGATGACGATTACAGTATACATGTATTAACACAATACTTTACACAGTCGAGTCCACTTAAATCGAATTTGCCAGGACCACCCTAATGGGTTCAATTTATGAGAGTTTGTCTTCCAGTTTATTTAACAAGGGAAACAACTCTCGAATGACCTATGGGGCAAAAAAAAAAAAAAAAAGAAGAGGATGCTGTCACTTTTTCCACATGTTCCCGATTTTTTAATATCGTCGTCAGTGTATTGGGGAATGCCATACTTTTCAGCTATGGCCTTCTTTGACATCACACCTCTGTCTATTTCCTGCGGCATTTTCAACTTCGACTCAATGGAAAGAGCTGTCTTCTTTCTCTTCAATGGGTTAGAGGAAGCTGTCATATAGATCTAGTCTATAAAGTAAAGCTAGTCAACTGCAGGCGAAAGAGCAAGCACAATGTAGATATTAACTGGAGCTATACCGTCATGGTGTTAGAACTAAGTAGACAGTGATTGTATAACACAGGCGAAACGCCTTAAACTACTTATAGGGTGACCTACACACGAAGTATCAAAATAGTAGTACTGTGCACACACGTGTTTGACCATGTCTACTTGTACTGTAAGGCTCTGCAAGGATACCTGATTATCGATCAATCGCTCAGCATCGCTGCTCCTCGTACGTTGCCCCCCCCCCCCCCTTCCCCCCTCCCCCAACACATAGGCCTACCTAACACCGGGCCGTAGGGCACATTCACAGTACACATATGTAAATTAATTGCCTAATCCCTCTGGCCCCATCCGCGACGCTGTTTCCTTTGTTTTCCGCATTGGAACCACGTGGCCAGAACAAATGCTTTTTTCTACCTTTGTGGATGCGCTGAGCAGTTCAATTTAAAGGAAACTCACGGCGATGGCTCCGAATTACGCAAGAGGCATTTAATGGGCATAAAGAGGAAAAAAATCTATTGTTTCATTTTATTCGAATTATCAGAAATTCAGATTATCAGAGTTCGGTTTGAGTGGACTCGACTGTACATGTATTAGAAATTACAGTATGTCCATGTACTAATAGTCAAAGGTCTTACAGAGCAATTGACCCTGTGGATATCAACACATGACACTTGACGGCCTCACATCTGATTCTCCCCTATCGCTGTCCTAAACAATAATGCCAAGACTGAGCCTAAGCCCACTGAAAGATCAAGGGTGTCATATTACCTCACCCACTGTTCCCTTCTCTTGCTGTACCAGTCCCTTTCTGCTTGATCTCTTGCGTGCATTGGTATGGGACTGGGGTGAAAGGCAATAATCACTATGGTGGTGTGGGGAACAGGAAAGTTATCGAAGTGATAAAATATGCGATGGGAATAAATCTTCCTTAATCCATGTCATACAGGAGTTGAAACACATTGCGATATTAACACCGCAAAATGTGTACAAAAGCAGTTGCACGTCAGTATTCATCACTGTTGATTGGATAACTGGACTAAGTGGTCAGTGAACGGTAAAATCCGTGTCTATCTTACCTGACGTTAGGAGCTACACGTGTGAGTCCTTTCTTTATCCACGTGGGCTCACCGCATCACCCTGTTTTGTTTATCATATGAATTATGGATGAGTCACCCCTCTCTCTTCCCCGATTCCTCAAGCCCCTTGGCTGATCTCATTGCCCACTATCTACCCCCTCCCCACCTTACGGTGCACCCAATGAACAAAGGAGACAAAATAATAGTAGTCAAGTGATCATATTCATAGTGTACTTGACAGTTTCAAAGTACCACTAGGCGTACAGGTGGACTACATGTATATTGTGTGCGTCTGGCGGTACAGGTATCCTGTCATAAGTGATTCAACTGTCACGGACTACTGCTATAGTATACGAGATAATATTTTACTAATGCCAAAGAAGAAGTGGACATGGGGATTAGCGGTGCTCTTGTTATAAGCGATTTCCTGTTATAAGCGGTCCTGTTATAAATGGTTCTGACTGTATTCTTGCTTGTAGGTAAAAATTCACTGATGCGTCTTTTCTGGTTTCTCCCAGGCTGGCACACAAATGATACACACTATGTAATAAGACCACAGATGTATTCAATAACAGGGAGAGTGAAAGAAGAGGGATTAACATGAAAAAAGCTAAATGTACATTTTTGTTCTGATTCCCATGATATGTCTATCTTCAAATCCATAGTACATAAAAATGGTAAACTGCTGACAAAAAATAATCTAAACAGCTATTATGAATCATTTGCACATGTTTGTAAGACAATTAACAGCAAAATCTCTATTGCACTGAACAGAATATTAAATAATTGTGACTGCTGTTTCATTGGATTTGATAAAAGTTGAAACTTAAACAATACTTTTATCTATAACTGTGATCCATGAAACATGCAATTGCACGTCACATTATGCGCATGCATTTGTTCTAATTTGCCATATGACTACTGCACTTTTCACTACTGTTGTTTTGGGTTTTTTTTTTTTTTTTTTTTTTTAAATGAAAATTCGGGGCTGACTTTTAATCTCGCATGAAATTTTTATGTATAATTACATTTGTATTATGTCCATCAAAAGCTGACTAAGACAAAGCATTTTTTTTGTATCCATTCTGTGTAGACCTAGAGAAATAAAGTTGTAATAGACTAAATTAATTGTTACGATCGCTGTTTAATCCAAGATACTGCTAAGAGCAATGGTCCTACCTCTCCCTGTTGGTAATGCCAGTGTCTGTAGGATTACAGCATAAAGCTATTAACAGTTCCATGGCCTATATTGACATAATGTATTCTGTACAAGTACTGCGAGTTATGCTAGACCCTGTCCATTTGCTGACGGGTGATCATTTGTGAACACTCATCCATTACAACCCACAGTGTCTTTGCTTGATAGATTTTTTGGTTCTCTTCTGGACCTATATCTGCTCACACCATAATGACAGACTGAGTTAATGGTGTTCCATCCACATTTGCCCCCCCCCCTTTTTTTTTTTGTTTTACATCATTTCAGCTGCAGTGCAGCACGTTGCCCATCGCGATTACCCGACTCTGTGACTTTCTCAGTATAGATCCAGATTGGGATTATTTACAGTAATGCTGCAAGTGCAATTTTACTTCTTCTGATATTGGCCATCTGTTTAGTTTACCCTGCAAATTTTTAACCTATGTCATCAGCATCATGGAGTGAAGGCCTTGGGCTGCCCTATTCATCGTGCACATATACGGTTGAGCCCACTCAAACCGAACTCTGATAAAACGAATTTCTGATAAATCGAATAAAAACGAAACAATAGATTTTTTTTCCTCTTTGCGCCTACTAAATGCTTCTCACATAAATCAATGCCATCACTGTGAGTTTCCTTCAAATCGAACCCGCCAGCGCCGCCACAAAGGTAAAAGTCAGCTACTGTCATCTCCACGTGGTTTCCACCAACGCGGAAGCCGGCGGTTTGAAAACAAAGGAAACAGCGCCGCGGATGGAGCAAGAGGGGTTAGACAATGTATTGTGCCTCGTGCGCAGCGTAAGTAGTACTAGGCCATGTGTTCCCGGAGGGGAAGGCGTACCAGAGCCAGTGCTGTCGAGCAATCGATCGATAATCAAGCATCTTGGCAGAGCCTATAGTACAGGTATACGCGTAAAATGTGCTACACATGTTAGATCTACATGTATTATGAAGTGTGTAGTTTACGCTATAACAGAGCGCTGCACCAGTGTTATGATGTTGATTCTCACACAGTGATGGGATAGGCCTGATTCTACATCATGCTAGTTTTTTTTTTTGCTTGCAGTTGACTCGCTTATATCCTCACAGACTATGTGATGGCTTCCTTTAACTGTTTTCAGAGTTAAAACTTTATTTCTGAGGTAAAATTTACTCAGCTGCCCTTTTTAGGACTAAAGCATTAACAGTCCTTTTCAATGCTGAAACCTACTTATCAACAGTTCTTTTCATGGATAAAACTAACACCATTCTACCCCTACTTTTCTTTCATTACTTTTGCTTTCAACAGAGCCTTATTAGGGCTACCAATCCAATTATACGAGAGGGCTTGAATTTAAGATAAACGCAAAGTTCAGGAGCCATAGGGTGATTTCTGTATAAAGGGAGATAATCCTGGAATAAAGTAAAATAGTGGCTCGTTAGTCATTTGAGAATCCCCCCCCCCCTGTTAGAAACTGGAAGACGTACTCTCTGTAATCGAACCCATTAGGTTGATCCCAGCAAATTCAATTTAAGCAGACTCGACTGTATACCCATCTTTCTATTTTATGTACGGTGGGCTCAGCTATACTACTACATGAGAATCTCACTGATAGATTTTCCTCAACACAGATTTAAATGTATACATATCATGTTAGTCATGTTAGAACAGAATGGAACTTTAATTAAGTGCACACACTCATGTTCTTTTAGTTTGTTATGTAACGAATAATCTATATATCTGTAGAACAAATTATTGTAAAAAATCGCTATTTTTAATTTTTTTTTTTTTTTTGTGAGTTGCTTTTTTCGGCTTCTATTTATTTACTGGCATTTTTTCTGGCATTTTCTGCATGTCTCATGACATTTTTTTGCTGAAAAAAAAACACTCTTCATGGATCACAGCTATAAGTAGGTTTCAGCATTCTACATAACTGTTAGACAAGCGTACTCTATCTCTCTCCTTTTGACTTGAATATGACATCCCTGTAGCAGTGCTCAATGCCTGGATCACAGACTCTGGCCTGGCAAAATCTGGGAAAAAGCCAAGCAAAGAAACAGAACCTCAGAGCGATTACTGAAATGATCTGTAATCTGTTCTTCTGCAGGCTATGACAATGATAAAATTTTAACCGACGCTTTTGCTAAACATAATATTGTGTGTATTATTATTTAAATATTGTGAACATACAAATTATTAAAAAAGCAATACACCTCATCACCATTGAAAATTGATAAAAAATTCTGGAAGCAAACTTCAGTCTGAAAGTACATATATGTGTGCTTTATAAATCATGCAAAATACTCATCCATAAGGATGAAGAGAATGTGGTGCTAGTCAAATTGCTCCACAAAAATATTAAAATAAAGAAAGGAATTTTGAATACTTGTAAGAATTACATGTACTATGTATTTTTTAAAAATGATATTAAAAGTAATCTTTGAAGAATTTTACATTTTCTTGCAATATGCGTCATAGCAGAAGCGACACAATGACATGAGGCACTTATCAAACTAAGACAACCAGAGGAATCAAGTTTTTTCATTTCTTTTTAAAAAATGAGTGAATTTTAAAGCCATTTTCCTCCCTGCAAACCCCTTCTATCTATGATTAATATTTAAATGTATTTCAGAGTTAATCTACTGCAATATATTGAGTAAAAGTTTAAAAACTGTGATGTAATAACATGATCTAAATGATGAACAATAAGAATTAACAAAACTGATTGGGCATTTTCTCACTAAATTCAGCTGCAAGTTCAGCAGCAACCCCTCCCTTTAATGGTCAAGATCTCAATTTCTACTCAGGGTAGAACAAAGATTTTTTCACCACCACAAAGGCAATAAGCAACACGCTTTAATGTGATGCCAATAACTCAAATTGCTAAAAAAAATTAACTAGCGCCTGATTTCAACGAGTTGTATCTCATATACTACATAATTTTACCATTATGATTCTTGTGACATCTGATTCCATAGAATAATAACTCAGCTGTCATAACAAGACAAAATACATTTAATGCACAATTTAGAGCACTTAAATCATACATGTACTTTCTTGAAAAACAAGGGAAGAAAATATGTGTGCTTGTATGCACTCAACTTTTCAGTTTAGGCCCTTTCAAATTAAAAATAATAACAGGAAAGCACTACAACTTGCACTTCAATTCCATAAATCAACAAATAAATATTAAAGGATGCAAACTAAATCACTTCAGACAAAGCAAAAATCACAACAAAAATTAAATATTTTAAGCGTGGAGTGTCGCTGGATTATACAATCATGTCTATTATGGAGTGAAAGCTATGCTGGCAGGGATGAGGATACTTAAAGCAACAATAACATTAGTATTACTATGACAGGATAAGACTACACACTGTCTGAATTCATTCTTCTATAAAACAAAAGATAAGCATTCTGGCGGATTTCTTCTGTGCTCAACTGATACTCCATATTCACCTCCACAACATCCTGATCATCCATGCGATACCATTTATCTCCATCCAAACAGTAGTTAACATAATGACCATGTGCAGTGCTATTGGCACCTAGATGCAGACACAGCCCATATAGTTCATACATATATCCTCCACTAGAAGCAGTCAAATCACTTCGATGTGTAACAGTGTCATAAATAACATCTCGCAGATTGAAGTTACGCAGCCGAATGCTGACTGATGTTGTGATTTTTGTAGGCAGCCTTGCGGTCTGATCATATCTGAATCTCATCAACTGAATAATAAGACATTCAGGAAGCTGGCGCAGGAGGCACCGTCGCTGTAACTTAGGCTGGGGTCTTATGATTGCAGTCTCTCCAACAGGAGTGGAAGTCCTGAATGTATGGTCAAGGAAGCCACTGTCATTGGTTACGTTGTCTCTCTGGCCAGTGGCTGCCAGCAACGGAGGAGACATGGCTGAAGGGTGTGAGATCATGGCAACAGATGGTGACATATGGCTGACAGGGGAAGGGAATGCAGACTGATGAATTGGAGATGGCATGTAACCAGCTACTTCTGACTGACTGGGGAATCGGAAAGGTTTCCTTGACAAAGGTGTTCCTCCCAGCCCAACTTTGTTATTGATGTTTTTCCTCCGGCGAGCATTGGAGATCTGAACCAAAGTATCTTTGTCCCCACTGGCCTCACCTTTATCTAGGTCTGTGTTAATTGCCGGGGCTTCTGAAAGATTTTCAATGTTACAGAAACTGGTGAAGCAATCCTCCAGTAAGACCAAGCCCGAGTTGAATCTGGGTGCCGCAATGGGGACAGGAAGCACATTGAAGGCTTGCAAATTGACAGATATGTGGCCATGTTCAATGCTATGATAAGCTTCTACAAGCTGGCCTGTAAATAGCCCATCTATGACTGTATCATTTGCCTGCTTGTGCGTCAGCCACTCCAAGTCTGACAATCGCTGGATAGCTTCTGCATACGATTCATTCTCCAAGCCATTGGCTACAGCGATCTGAAAGCAAAGAGTTACAGAGAATATCATTTGGGTAAATTAAACAAATGAGCCAGCACTGTGTTTTTTGGCAGTGTTTTTCTGCCCAGTCTGACATTTTAACGACCTTCCCAACAAAAACGTATTTTTAATCCTAAAAAAAAAAAATGGAAATAAAATAATTCGGACAATTGTTAAAAAAATAGCAAAATAACATAGGACAAGAAGAAAAACACAAGAAAAAAGAAGAATTAATTCTCTGTATGAAATTTTGTCCCCTTGAGAACTAGAACAAATGACAAAAAGGAAAAAATATTTTCAGAAATGAAGTTAACTTTCAGCTTCAAGGTGGAAAGGTATGGGGGTTTTTTTTGGTGAAGGTTTAAGATTTTACTGTGAGAAAGGTGACATCAAGGAGATAACGCATGTCATAAAATAGATTGTCTTGAATTGTGATTACTAAGTTGGATTTGGATTTTCCCTATCTACTACTTCAATAACTTACCATTCTGCGAGAGTAATATTCTAATCAACAGCAAAAACACTGAGTGCAATGGTTACTTCCTTGTTTTAACAGCATAGCTGCGCCCCCATTCCCAACCGAAAATCATTTTTGCTTCTCTTATTTAACATATGTGTAAAGCAAAAGATTATCAAAGAAAAAAAAAAACTATAATGATGAGGGAAAAAAACAAAAAAAAAACATTTTCATAACATGGTGATCTTTTCGGAATTTTGATATATTTCAAACTGCAAATAATAGAAAATGTGACTTTTCCATCCATTACAATGTTTGCCTTTTATGTAACTCTTGTATCTGGCAAAAGGAAATCATTGGTCGAAAGTCAAAATGGTTCATTAAAAACGTTTTGGAATCAAAATATACATATCGTATCAAAATCAGATTTTTCCCCCTTTTTTTCCCCCCCAGATATTTTGACCTCTTCTAATTGAGAAAAATAGCAACCGGGACCAGAAACATCTACTTAATGCTACAAAATCGTACCAACACAGCAAAATCAGAAGACTGTATAGAAAGACTGAAAACTCAGTTGCAAAATCTGACTTCAAATGTTGAACATATATATTCTTCACAGGATGTGTATCAATAATATGTATCTTTTTTTCTAAATTTTATTCATGTTTTCGAAGAAAAATTGGATATTTGGCCAAAAATTGAGAAATATACAGATCCGCCATTCCGTATACTTAAAAAATTTATGACAAACATTAATTGGCATATAACCAAAAAACAAATGCAAAAAGAGCCCTAGTACTGCCAAATTCCAAACAAGCATTGAATATTCTAGGAGACTTCGGTTTTTGAAAATAGCTAAATTTTAAAACACAAAATCCAAGATGGTGGTGTTGTCATGGCAACTGGACAAAAGACAATTTTTTTCCCACTTTTCCCTCTGATTTGAACATGCTGAATCCCAATTTAAAGCTTAGAAAGATTCAACCTTTCTAATAATCACTCTCGGGACCCGCACTCCTCATTAACCTCTTTATCCCCCATATGAAAACGGGTAAATTGCACGGTCATGACATACTTAGTACAGCATAGAAATCACTGATACCACAGTACCCCAATCCCTATACACCATACCATATACATCACGACAAACGTGCCTCTACAACGATCTTGTATGGAGAGATAGCCGCAAGTACTGACTGAATTCGGATTCAGCAAATGAGAACATTTCAGTTTTTTTTTTTTTTTTGGTAGTTTCTTTACTGCTGCGATTACAATCAACCTCTACATACAATTGAAATAGACGTCTACAGTTGCACTAGAAATGCCATCATGTATCCAGAGTTGCCAACCTTCAGAAACTCAAATCAGTAGTTTTGTCAGTAGTCTAGCTCAATTTTCAGTAGTCATCCGTTCGACCCGAAACAAAGCATCAAGTAGAAAAATTATTTTGACAATAAGGTTGGGCAGCCTCTATGTTGACATTCTATTTAAAACATCATTGTTATTAATGTGAATAGAGCTGAAGGAAATGTAACACATGTACTTGGCTACCCATTCACGCTCTATGTAAAACAAGCAGCAACATTCGGTTCTTAAAAAATGCTGATTTATTGTTGAGCAGCAACTCTTCAGTTCTCTCACCTGATGCCTGCTGAAATCTGTCTTCTGATATGCACAGACAAATTATGATTCTGACCAACTTCCTCAGGAAATTCCTCAAAGGTTGCCTAGACCTAGGGATCAATAGCTCAAGCCTATCGCCCCTTGATCTTGATCTAGATCTAGACTTCTAGTACTAGATATAAAAGAGAGAAAAAAGCTAGATCTAGATCTGGCCACGGCCATCATTTGTATCATTTGTTTTTGCCGCAGGATCGTTTGACTGAATATTATCGGGTGTGAGGAGCTGAGCGCAATGAACTTAGTGTTCTAAAATCTTAACTCAAGAACCGCGAACCACGTATTTATATGACAGGTAAAGCGAATCCATGCAGGCGACGCCCGTGTTTATTCGTGGGGGCTCCTCGCTGCGCTGTGATATTTCTCACCATGTTACCTAAACTTGGGGTTTATCAGCCTCAGTTTTGTCAAATTATTGCCATAATAAGTATGCGTAGCTCAATAGTCACTCCTTCACAAGGTAAAGGAAAGAAACTTTACCTAATAGAACAGTGAGAAATTCCATGCTAAAAGATGAAATCCTCTTGAACAGAAGAGAAGAACAGAAATCAAAGGCCACATGGCCCACTCAAGTCCTCTCAAGTGGTCCGAAAGTACAATCAAAAGAAACTATATTATTATGCGAGAAAGTATCAGATCAAATACATGCAGTCTCTTTGTTTATACCATATTGAATAACAATGCAGACTCCCCTGACCACTTGACCCACTCAACAACTTTCGCACTGACCAGCAATCAAGCTGTTGAGAGTACAAGTGAGCTATAATTGCTGTGGATGAAAGCTAAAGTAGCCTGTGTATCTATTAGTTTATATATCAGATAGCTCTCTTGTGCTCTCACTCTGTGCCATCATTAGATCACCTGTATATATTTCTTTGTAGTCACTGCTGCTCAGTCACCATCAGCCGGTCTGATCTGATAAGAATAATTTAAGTCCATGTGGTCACAGGGATGATAGCTTGCAGGGGTGAGTTTACACTGAGATTCTATAATGTAAGCATAAATACACCCCTATGTGAAGTGGTTTCGTCCAAGCAGTTGCATCAGGTTATGAGCAAATCTGTAATGGGAATGGTCTGTGGGACGAGGGGTGATAAGATTGGCACCCATATGAAAATGACATGTCTTTGTAAATACAATCCCTTCTCCTACCATTGGTTCATTGCAAATATTATTACATGTGAAGAAAGGGTGGAGTTAGGGAGAGATTAAAAAAAGACATTGGTCAGCAAGGTGGTCAATCTGGGCCTGCATTGTGTCACTCCAAAGCCAAGTCTCTATAGTCAGTACAAGCACCCTGAGGCTAAGCACTAGTGCCGAGATCCAGATTGACAAGCCCGGCAAGGCGCGCCGCAGGGCATTGTAACCCTTAGGCTGGGTTGCAGTTCTATAGTTAAACAAGCCCCTGGCCCATAGCCCGATCTGCCCCCGCAACGACCATGCGCAGATCATCGTACTTCCGCTTTCGCATTCATCATGCAGGATTTGTTTCGTATTGAAAGGTCTGCTGCAGTCGGCTTAGCCCGAAAACATACTGGTCCGTCAATCTGGCAAAAATCAGCGCCAAAGTCATGAATTGAAGTGATACAAGAAGGAAAATATTGACAAAACTGACGGTGTAATTATAGGTTTTTTTTTTTTTTTTATGGGTAGAAATTTGGAATTTAGAAATTTTGCCCGGACAGCGGCACGCAGCCTACTCTTTCATCGATTTTGAATCGCCAAGGGTTCTTTAACGTGCGTAACGTACACACGGGACCTCTGAAATATATTCACCCTTATCCGAGAAGGCTAGACGTCGGGCTTCCCTACCCACTGGGAGCCAGGGGATCGTTGAGTCTTTGAAAAAATGCAGGTTTTCGATCTTTGTATCCTTCCATCCCCCGATGCAGGACCCGCGAGTCGATCTCGGCCCATTTTCTCCATGAGCAGACGCCATACCACAGAGCCATTGCGTCCCCTTGTAACTATAGTCATCTTCGGCTGTCGCCGACTGGCAGAGATCAGTTGGATTGAAGTGCGGCATGTTCCACTTCTTTCGACTTGCTGGACGAACTTCATTCACTTCCCTGCACGTGTCTAAAAATAGCCCAGGCAGAGCGTAAAATCGCAAAAAATAACCCCCCCTTTTCATCAAATGTTATTTTTCATAACAGATTTGAAATCAGAGACCAAAAAATTAGAAAGAGGTGCGAGGATTTTGCAATTTATTGCCTATACAGTGATTCTTTAATTTCTTTTAAAAATTCAACTTTGCCTGACAAACGTAGGCCTAGTGACTAGCAGTACTCTCTCTCTTCCTCTCTCTCATACATATACAATTCATTTATGTATTTTTGATCATTGTTGCGCAGCTGAGACATTAAATGATTATATTAACCATTTGTATTCCTTTGCTTTTATTTACTGGATGTACTGACATCGAACAGCTTAGCAAATTTCTTCGTCTCCATCACCACCATAAAGCAAACTTTTTCTCTACAGGCGCCGTTGAGAAACAACAACCACGTGCTCACATTTAAAAATCCCAGCTGGAAGGTGACAGTTTGACAGATTCACTACGTTTATGTTTTTTCCTCCAATAGCCGCCTACCTTTTGGTGGCGGCTAATCGGACGGACCAGACTGTTTTCGGCCTTAGCCCTACCAGCCAAAAATAAAGTAGGTGACAACCAGAAAGTCCAATTTCTGACAAAAGTCGAAAGTCTGACATCTCTGGTATGAGACTGAAAAATCTCGTTACAAAATTCACTATATTGCAGGTGTGGGCCGATTTTCATCACACATAAAGCAAAATGAAGTGGGATTTCCCATGTTTCTATTTTTGTTATATTTGCCCGCAAGTGCTCGTGACGTATACACGCAAGCGTAAATGGGAAATAAGCTATCAGGGGGAGGGGTGTGCGGCCTGACCGTTGAATTACAGACCTGCCTACCCTCACAACAGCGGAGGAGGGATATCTGACTCAAAAAGGAGGGAAAATCAGGGAAAAGGAGGGAAATTTACTGACCCATAGTTCCTACCTAGAATTACTATGTATTACATAACAAACCAATAGAAGATCCGCATGTGAACTTAAGGTTTCATTCAATATAAATATTACACAATAAATTAGATCTGCATTACATTCTTTGCAGATTCATAACATAGCGAACAGTTTTACTTTAATTCAAGTATAGATCTATTGCATTTTGCACTATTCACAAAAGTTTAGAAAATTCATTGCACAAATTTCTATTCCTTTGTGCTGTCATCTTACAATTCTGAAGGAGTGGGTACGCTACCACTTCACTGTAGGCGTTTCACATCTATCTGCTTCTGCATGTAACAATTATTAATATTGAACAACGGATTCTTGACGGCTCTGACTGCCCGTGGGAAAGTAGAGGACAGTGCTGGTGGGCTCACACAATTGGTGGGACTGAGTGCAGGTGGGGGATAGCAATGGATGGAGAGAGGAAAACTGACAGGACTACAAATGATCATAAATGATGCCCGGCAGTGAAGCAGTTAAATTCAGGCAGTGATAGTGACAGCTATCACAAAAAGAAGTAGGCGTAATAGCCGTTTCATAGACAGAAAATAGCCTGTGAGTGGGACAACCTCCCGTCACGAGTGCTGGCATGAACATTCGAACAGAATGACAGGCCCGTCAAATTTCACATCAAAATTATGTCGGAATCGCCGAGATTCGATCTTTTTTTTTTCAGACAAGACCAGTAGGCTTACATGATGATGCACATTATGGGCAGCCTGTCGTCTTCTGTCCGATGACATATGCGTAAAGACATGTATTCGTAAGTTAAACAGGCCAACGGCATACGACCAGATTTTTGAGTGAAAGATCCCATGATGAATCTAGATCTACATCGTTTACAGAAAGTGAAAACATAAAACGAGGGGTGGGATGGGACACCATGGTTCATTAAAGATTTAGGTTCAAAAGGGAACTACACAAGTGATCGTGGGCCAAGCAATGATTATGAATGATGGGCGCACGTGAACGATCACTTAGCATGAAGGCGGGACGGGCAGGGTGTAACACATAACACTACATATCTGGACTAGGCTACATCATGTACTGTTGGCCTACAGACACAGGCCTTGGCAACGGCGGCAGGCAGGACCACTGCCCATAGCAACAAACAGGAGAACGTCGTTTTCTTGCTGGACTGTGAATGAAAACTATACTCCGGCCGCATTCAGAATGATGCCAAAGCATGAAATGCAGAAAAACTAGTCTATAAAATATCCGAATTCGTCCGAATGCAGAAATTTTTATTCACAGCGTGGGATCGCGGGATGCTGAGTAGAAATGCGGGATGATCCTGCGTAAGGCGAGAAGGTAGGCAGGTCTGGAATTACCATCAGTTTCATCTAGTAGATCTAATAGCCTAAACAGTGTGGATCTGCCGATTTTCGCAAACTTTTAATTCTTATCTAATCAACTTTCACACTAGAGTGTCATGTCAGAAATCCATAGATTATCAGTGATAACGATAGTTCCATAGCAGAGTTAAATTTTCCATAGAAACTACGGAAAATCCATATCAGTTGGCAGCTCTATGTATCCCTTCTTGATTTAAATACAGATATGGGTATTTCGTTGAGTGAGGAGGCTGAAGGTGACGAATATGATGATTCTGGGTTAGAATATGTGAGTGAGCCAGAGTTGGGATCCGAGACATTGAGATCGAATAGTAATGATGATCCAACCTGGCCCCTTGTCCTCAACAGACATTTAGATCTTAATCTAGGCCTACTACACTACAGTAAAGGGGATAAGGGAAGAGCATAGAAGATAGGAGTGCCTCCAGCAAAGAACTCTATGTCTAGGTCTCCCTTACATAGCCAGTATGACAATATGAAAAAGCTTAGCGCACTCAAGCAATAATGGCTAACCAAACAATCCAAAATCAGTGTTGTATCGAGAAATAACAACACATTGAAAGAACGGGTTAAAGAAAAAAAAAAAAAAAAGAAGGCTGATATATGAAAATAACTCACACACCAATACCGACATGCTGAAAAGATCATTAGATACACCCTATAGCATGTGCTTCCACACAAAAAGAATTTTCAAAAACATCTTCCAAACTCTGAGATTTTAAGATCATAAAATTGCAGTTTTTTTCCCTTGAAATCCAATATGACCCGCACTGATTACGTTCTATCCATACACTGTTTTATATTACATGTCTGTAGGGATATGGCTGACTCATCTGCCCTCCAAAAAGGTTCAAATAAGTTGATATTTAGAGTTTTTGTTTTCGTTTGCGTCCCCTGATAAAAGCTCTTGGAGCCTGAAACACAACACTCATACTCATTACCTCTCTTCTGCACTGTTCCTTCAATTCACGAATGCGATTGGCATTGAGATCACCATATATCAACCTGAGGTTTGTCAGTCGAGGACTAGAAAATCTGTCTTCATTGGTCAGGCTGGCTGGATCTGATTGATGAAATGGAACACTTTTAAAATCAATCAATGACAGTCATTAAATAAAGAGAACATACATGTGTATTTATATTTTAACAAAACTAACCTCCTTATTTTATACATATATATTGTATGCAATTCAACTTTCCCATAGTCTCACCAAGTACAAATGAGAAATAAAACAAGCACTTTTATCTATTTCACCCCCACCCCCCTTCTCAAATTACAACAACAACACTACACCAAAACCAAAAACAAGCTCAGAAATATAATACACTTACCCTGGATGGAATGTGTGCCCACAAAAACTTGATCTATTCTTGAAGTAATTCATTACCATTCATTATGGACTCTCAAATTTAATTACAATTATCACTGTAAATAAATCTACCTCTACTTACCTTATAGTTTGTAATTAAAATTGTTTTAATAATTTTCATACATCAATGGTAAACAGTATTTATGAGCTTCCAAACATTTTGCATCTCTCCCCGCCATGCAGAAAAATGACACTTGAGAAAGGAAAAAAAACAAAACACCTAACAGCTGGGATTGTGTAATTCTCATGAATCATCCTGTACAGAAGTGTACATTTTAGAACTTGCATGCATTTTAGCTAACCCCAGGAACCTTTGTCAAGTAGAGCATCTCACATAAAAAAAATCCAGGTAGTTAAAAAAAAAAACAAAAAAACTGAAGGGTTTTGGGGCAAAATGAGACATATCCAAAACTGTCATTTAGAGAAAAATGACAATTTGTTCTCCAGTAGTTAGTAATTATCATTAACTACTAGAATTTTCTGAGGACATTCGGGAAAGGTAAATCGCGTTTGGTGAAAAGCAAAGTCCTTACGATTTACATGTATATAGTACTATCACCATTCCCAGTACTGAGGGAGATAACTCAAAATTTTCAAAAATAGCGTTTGTCTCATTTTGCCCTGAAACCCTTCAACTTCAGCCCAGTCATCTGAAGCAAGTAGTCCCTTACTCAGATTTGACCGAAAAGTCAATTTCGAATGTTTAGAAATGAGTGCACCTACAGGAAATGATTTCTATGTCCGAAAACACTGTTTGATTTTGGACTGGCTTTTTTGTTCTTGGTGGTGGTGTTGTTGTTTTTTTGGGGGGGGGGGGGGGGGGGGGGTTCCTTTTTTTTTTT
>JBCEWB010390522.1:0-20775 GCA_039654565.1 Peronia peronii
ACACACACACACACACACACACACACACACACACACACACACACACACACACACACACACACACACACACACATTTTACCAGACCCTCATATTTCCCCAGAACTATGTGACACCTCAGAACTTCAACAACTCAGTAACGTGGCAGTGACTTTAGTAGCTGGCCAAGGACAGGCCGTCTATCAGGTAAGTTGAACTCTCCTAAGGGCCAGCACAGCATGGTTACTCACCCATCCAAACTATCTCGTTCCAGCCCAATATATACATAAGTACACCGTCCTTGCATCCTCTCATCCAACCCCAAACCACCTCATTCTTACAGCACAGATCATCTAATTCATAACAGAACAACCGTTTATGAAATCCTGTAACATATTAGGACATCAGGTTTTATTTTGGAACTCTTCTTGTCTCTGGCACCCTGACGAATAAATATATTGTTATCCTTGCTTCGTCGCATTCCATCTAAGCCACACAAGTTTAAGAAGTAAATCAACTTAAAGTGTGACAGAATCTGCCCGTGAGATTGTATATATATATTTTTTTTTCTAACTTAAAAACACACAAGTCAGTTATTTTCATAACAAACACTCATCCAAGTATGGGCAAAAGTACGTGTGTACTAAGTAATAATTTAGCCCCAGTGTGTTGGGTATCAATTAAGTTTGTGTGTAACCGGACATGGCATCGGTCAATGTGATCATCATGCCAGAACCGATATTGCGGTTATGATAATCAAGCGTTTTGGTAATGACAGCTGATGACAGAGAATCAGTTTTCAAGCAGCTTCGAAACAATCTTTCCTCAGCCGTATAACTACATTATGGCCTCTTTCAGAGCTCACGACAAGGAATCCTTGACTGAGAATTCGTAGCAAACCATTTCATGACACTCATTAAATTTAACCAAATGAACGGCCCGGGGAGGAGGGGGAAGGGAGTTGTGTGTGTGTGTGTGTGTGGGGGGGGGGGGGGGAAAGACTCATACTTTCTTCTTCCCATAATCTCTAAAAAAGAAAAAAAAAAGTGTGAAACAGATTATTCTTGAACCTTAGTCGAGAGACTTTGTGTCACTGCACCTTCAACACCCTTTTATGATGATATCATCCATGATGCGGAGTAAGTTATATCAGCCGGTTATACGACGGGTCATAGGGTTAATCCGATAAACTGGAACTAGTTTACCTTACAAGTGCCTACCTCTGACACAGCTATCCCTTGTGTCATCTCTTTGGAAATCAATGACCTATTGCTGGATAACAAAATTATTACTGGGATTTATTTTGTCATTAACTGGAGTTTTAGTCTTAACCCTAGGAGTGTTAAGAGGCCGAACTCGTCAAAAATTCGTCTGCCATACTTAGCAGTGGAATTCTCTTTTTGTGTGTCACATAATACTCATATTATGACACACCTAGAAGTAAATTGTCATTTCATTAATATGATTGTTAACCATTTCTCTGCCATGCATCCTGTGGGTTTGCCAGTGTCATGTCAAGAACGTTAAAATAAATTACTCTTTATTGCCAGTTATCAATAGCCATATATTATCTGGGATTGTTACTGAGAATTGCATTTTTGCTGACGGAAAGTTAAAAAAGCCACATCCAGGAGTTTGAATTCATTTTTCGACATTGGCTAGAATTCTAGCCTGGCAGTGAAACGGTTAATGTCATCACAGGAGTTGATAGACCACCAGTTTCTGTTGACATTTCAGTAGTTAAATGCCAGTGATGTAGTTAGATCTCTCGAATTCCTCCATTGTCATGGGTCCGGTCGTCCGAGAGTTAATCGTTCTTTATCAAGGCTCCAGCCAATTTGGCTTGTCTCTGATTTCCCATCAGGTGAGCTGTTTAACTGGGTATCAGTTACCTGACGGCAGTCTCTCCTACATCTCTACCTGCACGGCTGAAGGTCAGTGGCTGGCACAGCCCCAAAGCTGCAGAGGTAAGGATGGGTGGAATGGGGGGAGGGGACGGTAGAGAGGGTGGATGGACGGTTGGATGATGACTCTGAATGGTGAATGGACGTGGACCGACGGGAACTGGATGAGTGACCAGAGGACAGTGCTGATTAAATGACAAACCGACAGATGCAGAGATCGATAGAAAGAAGCTCAGAGAAAAACGATGAAAAGAAAGAAGAAAAGAGAATCCAGAAGAAAGACATGATGAAAGAAAGAGAGAATGGAAGAAGGAAAGAAAGAAAAAAGAAAAAGAAAGAAAACGAGAAAGAATTAACGTTAGACGGACAGCCATCCAGACAGACAGATAGAAGCAAAATATATTGGTTTATGAAATCAGAGACAGTACAAGTCATATTTGTGCAGACATAGGAAAAGCGTTCCGCAAAGGGGATATCAGCGAGGGCAAACTAGCCAAGATGATACCATTTCTTTTCTTAATCAAACGAGAAAAGCATTATTATTATACTATATCGTTAGTCTTTTACTTTTATCATCATTATCATTTTCTGTATGCTCGAACATTCAATACATAGACTGCTAACCCATAACTTTCTAAAGGAACAAAAAACCCAGCGAATAGGCAATAAGATATAATTGCTGAAATATTTGGAGTGCCAATAGATTTGTTCCGACCAAGCGAAAGGTTGGAAATGCCGGGGTCTATTTTTAGCACGAGGGTACAAAAATACTCCAAACTATTCACAAGTTTGTCTCACTTTTCGGTTTGACCCTGCTACGGTGGGGAGGAAATGTGGGACTAAAACTCTTCGCTGTGAGCCTACTGAACCTAGATGCTCTCCAAACAATATAGTAGTGGATAATGTTAATGATTTAATGACGTAGGAAAAAGTATGACGTACTTCCGGCGTCGCGTTTTTCCCGAAGTTTTGCATTCAACTAATGTTGTGGGATTTCGAGGTGGAGCGTAATACACATAAGTGAATGTTCTATTTTCAGAAGGGGGTACAAACACTCCGCCGGGGATTTCCAGATCTGTGCTTAGTCGAATATGAACTATTTTCGAGCCCGATTGGCTCTTCATCATTTTTTCATTATCAGCATCACTATATAGAAATGTCTTAAAATTAAAGATGGGCTGTCCCCTGGCAGCTAACCAAATACATCAAAGAAATAAACATAATAATAAATACACTCTCATAAAACCTGATATATTAAAAATTGAATAAAGAGATGGTAATGGCCAAATTTTCGAATCTTTTTATTTTCCATCAGGACAATACATCATCACCACCATCATCATTTTTTCTATTGTTATTCTCCTTTTTTTCCGTCTCCGTTCGTCTACTTTCCTTCTCATCTGCTTTCCTCTATCTTACTTTCTTTCTTTCTTCATCTTCTCCATCACTATTATCATTGTTCTCTTGCTCTTCTCCTCTTTTCCCCATTTCCTTTCTTCTACCTTCCTTCTCCGTCTCCTCCCTCTCCTTACTTTCTATCGTTCTTCTCCCTCCCCCGTAGGTCTCCAGTGCGAGGAGTTACACAAGATGACGAACGCTGCCTCAAACACCTCACAGCGGGAGTACCAGACCGGAGCCCTGCTGGCTTGCCCTTATGGCTACGTCTTCAAGCCGAACATGACCACACAGATGGAAGTCACCTGCAACGCCACTCGCCAGTGGAACCCCCCGCCAGAGTACTGCTCACGTAGGTCAAATCAAGCTTCACATAGTGTCAACTATTCTCACACAATTTTAATTTCTTATCACTGTACACTCTACCTGTTTATGGGGATATTTTTTTGTTTCGTGTTCTAGTCCCCTGCAATACTAGCTCATCTTTTAATTTGTTCATGGCTATTGCTTTTGCAAATTATTTTATTGTTTATTCCTTCATTCATTTATTTACCTTCTTTTCTCACATATCTTTTTATTTTTGTGTTTTTTGTTGTTGTTGTAAGTTTATTCATTTGTTATTTATTTACGTATTTGTTTACTTATTATTTATTTCATTCATGTAGGCCCTACTTAATTTTTCTTTCTTTCTTTTTTTTTCTTTGGGGGGGGGGGGGGTATCTCTTTCCACACTTATTTCTCTCTTCACCAATGCATCAATTTATTTATTGAGTCTGTAGTATTTCTACAACTAATCTTTTAATGGCTTTGTTTAGTCTGTCATTATTGTTTGTTTATAGGTGGTCCCTTTTACATGGCCCCACTCTTTTTCTTCATGTGATCATTTCATCCCTGCATTATTTGTTTATTCATATATATACTCATTCACTCATTGGAACAGATATTCATCTGTTTATTCATATATCCATTGACCCATTCGAACCATTACTCACTCATTCATTCTTTTTATTAATTCTTCATTGATTCCTTTATTCGTTGATTCGTTCATTCAGTCACTTGTGAATTCATTCATTCGTACAGTCATTCTTTTATCGATTCATTTGTTCATTCATCTCTTGTTCATTCATTAATTCATTAGTTCATTCAATCATTCATTCATTGCTCATTCATTCATTCATTCATTCGTGTTGACTCTTTTGCGGGCTGGAGTGTTAGCCTGACCCATTTTTTCAAAGCTACAAAGATCTGAAACTTCAAACGCGAAAAACATTTAATTTGGTCCTTTCTAAAAGAGACTTTAATAATCAGACTAATCTATTAGTTGCATACAGAGAGCAAACCAAAGACATAGAAATCCATACATCGATAGTGCCATGAATTGAACTCTGAATATCTAAGTATAGTAGTATACAAGATTTCAGAAAAACCCGAGGGGGTTCCGGCCGGAAGTATGTCAGGCGTTTTCCTCTGTAATTAAATCATTAAAACTACTCATTACTACTCAAAACTACTACTATAGTTATTGTTTGGAGGGTACCTAAGTTGAATAGGCTCTAATTATATTAAGTCTGTATTCATAGCGAAGAATTTTAGTCATTGCAACAGGGTCAAGCCAAGAAGTGAGGCAAATTTGCGGCGGAGGCAAGGCCAAGGTTCTGGGTCGATAGCATTTCCAGGGATATAGGTGAACCCTGTTGGTGGCCCTAACTCTGTATTTTTGTTACGATCTAACGCGTGCCAGCATTATCAGGGACAGCTGGGTTTCCATTGCTTTAAAGCGGAAAAAAACATCCTTGATCCATTTGTTTAACCGACTCGTTGGGTATCTCCGCGTGACGAGAGGATTGAAATCCCATTGTGAAGAAAGGCACAAAACGACTTCTTTTTTTTTTTTTACGGAAATGCATCGAAAAGTTAATCAGACTACCGTTCTGTTTGGTATTGTATTTAGGGTCATAAGTTGTACGTTAACGACCCCTGTTGTAACTATGGCATAATTCATAGCAATCTCTTTCATTTTGTCTTTCTTTCATTCATATTATCTTCTTTCTATCTTTCACTCTTTCTTTCTTTTCCTTTCGCTTTCTTTAACTCTTTCTTCTTTTTGCAGATTTTCTTTCTTCCTCTTCTCTATCTCTCTCCCCCTTTCCTTTCTCTCCTGAGGTGAAAAAAAAAAAAAAAGAGGAAGTGATCTCTGAATGAATTCAAAATTGATCTATTATGATTGTTTATCATCAAACATTTCGTCATGAAGATTTCGGTCTACCAGTTTCTCTACAAAATAAAAACAAAAAACAAAACGATCACCCTCGTCTTCGTGAATGAAATAGTCATTCCCTAACAAAACGCCCCGTTTTGATTTGTTGCTGCTTTCATGGCGTTTTGAGGTTGTTTCTTTTCCACCGTTCGGCATCTTGACGTTGTTTCGTTCAGCTCAGATCAGATTTCGTTGCAGCTGACTCGACATCAAGTGCGACAACACTTGGAATCTTTCCTATGATGAAGGTGAGCAGTTAAAGGACGGCAGAGATTTTGTCATTTCTAGCTAGGGACAATTGCAGGTTAGTAAGAATTTCTTGAATTATTTTGTTCGTTTGTTTGTTTTTACGTGATCGTTACCGTCATGTAGCATCACTGTACATAAATGTCTTGAATATTCCGACAAAGCCTGCCAATCTTCAAGAACGTAACATCTCAATTACAGCAAAGAAATAAAATAAGCTGAAATGTGAAGAAAAAAGCGGAACAGCAAAAAAAAAAAAAAAACTTATTTGGCTTTTCTTCATCATGTTCATGGTGCCTTGACGAAGAGTCAAGGGGGTTCGGAACTCTGGGGCACTATTATCATCAAATTAAGACTGTCAACCAGGAACTAAATTAATACACTCAAAGAAACAAATAACAATCTGTAGAACTCGATACGTTAAAAGTTGAATCAAGTGATGGTCATTTTTTCGAAACCCTTTTGGTTCTTATCAGCTCATGAAAGAAAAAATATCAACGTAAATGGAGTATTACTATATATGAAAGAAAATTCCACTTATAAGTTTCGCTTGTTGTGTAGGAGTTTTGTTTATATTTTGTTTTGTTTTGTTTTGTTTTTGTTTTTGTTCATTTGTTTCTTTGTTGCGTTTTTTTTTAATTAAAAAAAATTACATGAGAAGAGAACAGCAAAGTTATTCATAGCTTCTGATTCACAGGGGTCAAAGGGACTTGTAAAATGTTTATGTTATCAATCTTTTTTTTAATCGTTTGATGTGTATATCTTTTAAAGTTTATCTCTACGTGTGGCACCACCAGAACATTATGCTTTCTTTTACTTTAGAAACAAGTTGTACTCTCCTTTTCATTCCTGTGAAAAGGCCATTTTTTTTTTCAGTTCTTAAGTTACTTCTACTTTTCCAATAACAGCAGGTGTAAGATAAGCATAGTAAAGAAGGAAAAAAAAAACACATTTGTTCCTGTTATATAAAATGTGTGAAGGAAAATATTATGAAAAACCTATCACGATGACGAAAAAATAATCATCAAATGCGGACATTTTCTGAATGTTCTGTCTCTTATCTTAAAAAAAAAAAATGCCTGTGGTGCAAATCTTGGCAGTGGCAAGTAATTTGGCGCGTGTCAAAATCGCTTTTTCTAGAGTTAAAGAGTAATTTATATGAATAGCCTACATATACATGCATAACAAACGACGAGCCAAATATGTAGTTGTGGACAAGATATGGAAGTCGTAGTAATCATCTCTCACCCAGAAAATTCCAAGGAAAAAAGTTATTCGTTAGCAAAAGCATTTTTAAAAACCGATAACACACGAGTAAATGACAACAAAATAATCGTCACCATGCACAATAGAATTGTGGAGAGTTTATTGCCATTTCTACACTTTTTTCTCCGCTTTCAGAACCACAACAAAATTGTTCAGACTGAGTACAGATCAAACACATGCACACCAAGAGAATAAACTCACACACGCTTTTACGCATACACACATACATACATTTTTCTATAACCAAAGTATATCGTAAACATAAATTTACATACCAGAGCTATGCGTGGGATGCACAGTATTGTCTTCTCATCAGATAGACTCAGTTATCTACGGTCCTACCCAGAGATAACACAGAGTCTTGAAAGATCTTATGCTTTATCAAAAACTGTGTTATACGTAAGTTGGAATCTGAAGCAAAACATAGTCTGTACATTTTCAAGTTTATTCATGCCAAATTTTCATTCTTTTTAATTCTAAAACGTAAACAGCTTGTTTAAAATTACTGACCAACATGTCATGTTATTTTATCTGACTGTGAAAAAAAAAATATTTTATTTTTTTTTTTTATTATTATTATATTTTAAAGTGACTCTCGGTAGGAGTAGATATGTTCAATATTATGGATGCCCATAGTTGTGTGGGCATTTTATAATTTTTCCTCAACTTTTACTATGTCATGTGAATGCATCATGTGCCATCATAATGGGTTTCTGACAAATGTGTTGTTTATCATCAGCTTTACTTTGCTTTGACCTCTCGCAAGGCTCTTGACTGGAACCAATGAGGGAAGAGTTAACGAAGGCGAACTGAAGAGGTTTAGGGGAGGAGCTGCACACCCAACGCAAGGCCACTAACTTAGCACGGGAGGATGCAAAGACGATCTTTTTTTTTTTAAATATATATTTGTATGTAGCCTCTCAATCCTAAGAAAGTGGGATCATCTCGGCTTTAGCGGGGTTTGGTAAGAAGATTTTTCTTGAGAAGAAATTATGGATTTTGAAAATTTTTGCTGCGTCTTCGCCTGCTCGTCATTTGATTTTGAACTCAGAACTCAGAGTGGGTGACGTGAAACACGTGCATAGCAACGCAGTCAACATATATACTCACGAACACATACACATACATGTATATATACATACGCTCAAACATGCTCTCCATAGATGTTCAGCTTAGAAGTCCTGAAAAAGTGAGGTGTAACAGTATTGAGTCTATACTTATTAAAACCCAGCTTCGATTAACAGAAGATGTTATCAGTATGGAGGGCAGCAGAATTCCAAACATGCTGTTCTAGGGTGAAGTGGGGGATGGGAACCCATGGAAAGTTTCTCAAGAAATACAGTGACACTTTAAAGGCCAGCTTCAGATGCTGCCATACTGAAATTACTTCCAAGGAAGATAATTATTGCTCTTGACAGAACATGATGTATTATATCGTTATTTGATGTATGATAACGTCTTCCCATCTGAAAGTTTCTAAAATATCCCCTATCCATTCTGAATCAACCCAAGTTTTAAGCTTTATATGTAAATTTCATACACTTCTTTCTGAGCCGAGGCCGGCACGATACAAAAGCAATCTTGTCTTTTGTCTTTCTATGTAATGGCAAAAAAGCAACACACATTTTATACACGAATTGTTTCTGTCTATACAAAACCAAAAGAGAATGGGTATAGTTCTGTGAAAAGAATTCTTCCGCTAATCATCGCTCTTGATAGCCAAGAAAGCTGTTTAGGGTCCATACTTCATTTCCACTTTAAAAAAAAAAATTGGCTCTCTTACTGAACATCTTGACAATTTCAGTCTCATTTAGTTTTCCCTCCACAACAAATCGTCAGCTACTTTCAGGCAATCTGCTGGACCTAAACTCTCAGCTGCAGACACATAGGATAAGGACTGCCCATCATGAGGTAAGCAACAACAAGCACTCCTTATATAAGGAGGCTCCTGTAGGTTTAACAATATTTTAGCAATATGTCAAAGACGGCTTCGATAGCTGTTCCGTCATAAGAATAAACTGTATTTATTTGGCCTTGCTCTGCGTAGTTTTCTCACTGAAGATTTTCATTTCCATCTGTGAAAATATGAACAGACACCTTCATCTTTTCAGCCAGCCTTGCTCATTGACGATGACGATCTCAAAGTTAGAAGTAGATTCGGATCGAATATCACCTGGTCCTTATCGGCCACATTAAAAAAAATCTGGTACAGGACCAGTTGCTGTTGATGTTGTTGCTGTTTTCGTTGTTGTATTGATAATGGAATGTTGCAAAGATGCGGGTTTTCATGAATGTCTACTAGACAAACCGCTTCCCTATTTCCCTATGTGCTTTACATTAATTTTCCCTGGCTTGGAATTTCTCCAGTTAGAACATTTCTGGAGTTGTCACTTGTACAATCTCCTCGATGTGGGAGAAAGACTTGAGCGGCAGAGAGCGACTAAAGAAAAGTGACTGGGCGGAGTGGAAGAACTACATTGGCAAGAAACCAACTATCTGTCACCGAAGCCCAAGAAAGACAACTCTCGTAACCTTGTCAAGCTGAGGTTATGTTTCTTGAAGCTCCCTTGTTCTGGTGCTATTAGTAATATTTTTATCCGCATGTAAGTGTGGATGTATTTTGCATACACACCGAGTGTCTTCAGCCGCGAATGAATTTATTTTATTTTTTTATAGGACAAATAAAGATTACCTGTCTTATCCTTTTTCATTTCCCCCGACGTATTACCGTATATAAGGGCAACAAAAACATCAACAGCAATTTATTACATATGTGTGCCCGTATTTTTTCTTGTTCCTGTAGTGCCATTTCCCACAAGCTTTTCTGTAATGACAGCAACTGCCTGTCCTGTGTGTCCCAGGCCTAACAGTTCACATTGCCAATGCTTATTCGCTTTGGCAATCACACGTACACATGATGTAACCCGAGAGTTTTCTCACTAACATGAAAATGATATGCCATTTTGTGTCAGCAATAGTCCTGAGCTGAAAAAAAAAAAGCACATGAAAAGGAATGTTTATTGCTAAAGTTGTCATGAAATCATGGTGGGAGCTGCAAAATTCTCTCGGTCAGATCCTTTCTTGTGTTGGTCACCCGCTGATCTGAACCTGATCGTTCGTTTCTCGTATGTTGTAGCCAAGAATTTAGCCAGTGAAACGCGCCCAGATCCGAAGCGGAAGTGGAAGTACGAGATGTCTCAGGCGGAGGAATACCAGACTCAGCGCCTGATGTAGACATACCTACGGTTTCCCTGCGATATGCCCTGAGCATTTCTTGTAGAAAATTTAGACCTTGGCCGAACTCGGTGGGTTCCCAGAAGTAGACACATTGGAAACGACATCGGGGTGGTCGCCTCAAAACCTCTCCCGTTGCTGATACTGCTGCCGGTGCTGATACTGAAGAAGGGGATAAAAAAGAAGAGGATGATGATGATGATGGTGACGACTGAGATAATGATGCAGAAGCTGCTGAGGCCAGATCACTGTAAAACTCAGTCAGAGGTGGACGGTAGGGAACGATAATGGCAGGGGGAGGGGTGGGTATGTCAGGGTTTACCATCACTGGCAATGTCTCCTGGTCGTATAGGGTTACGCCATCCGAACTTCTTCTGTCGCTGTTGATATTGCCAGTACCCGCAACACCCAGACTCCTACCATTATCTTGATCGTTATTACTTGTGTTATTCGACCTTCTGAGATGATTGTTGTTTCCACTCTCCCCACCTTCTCTTTGGTTATTGTTGTTATTTTCATTGTTTCGATGATCACCGTCGTTGTTGTAGTCGTTGCCATGGTAATCTGTCACGTCATGTCGCAAGACGTAATCAATGACATAATCGTCGGCAGTTCCAGTTCGCAGGTTGAGATAACTTCCATTGTCAAGGACGCTAGGGGCGTTGCCATGGTGACCCCAGACAGGTTGTTGGCTGTTGCTACTGGCCCCAAGATCAGTGCGGGAGATCAATTTGTTTAGCAGTTGATCTGCGTTAAAGGTCATCGGTGTGAGATCTGAGGGAACCATACCGCTGATATCCGAGAGCTCAAAGCGTCCAGCATTAGTTGCTCCAGCCCTGTTCATCAGTCCGGCTCCTTCCCTGGGAATCAGCACAGGTTGTAGTTGTGAGGTAGAGATATGTGGAATACTGTTGTCCTGGTGCTCGTGGTGCTCAGACGAGGGCAGGGATGAAATCGTATTCTCATGATGATGCACATCATGGACGATGTTCAAGCGATCCCTATGCGAGACATCTCCGAAATCACCCACTGTGTTAGTCTTCAAAGATTCAGAATTTGGATGATTCATATTGTGGGCGTTTGAGTTAGACCCTCCACTTTGTAGATCGAGTAAGTCAAAGCTATGACTGCCAACGTTTTCTTGCAAGGAAAAATCTAAGTGATTGACTTTGGGAAGTTCAGGGGCGTGTTTCAGTGGGTCCACTCGTACGTTTTCAAAAACAGGGAGAGCTTGAAATGAAGCAACTTGGGCTGTTGTTGTCTCTTCAAGTTCTGACCCCAAGGGATTAGAGCTGGACTGCAACCGAAGATCTGACGATGGTGTTGAAGTTGACATAATTGTCCCCACTGTCGAGGTTTCAGAGGATAAAACTGGAGACCGTGAATGAGGGTGGCCGAGGTGCTCTGGTGATATCTTACCGTTGATGGTGGATTGTGTACTCATGGGGAGTGAATTCATTATGGAGCTAGGAAATGTTTTTAGATTGTTTGTTACAGTTGATGCAGGGGGCAGTTGAAGTGTCTCTGTTAATGTGTTAGAGTTTGATTGCAACTCCATATACAAAACAGTGTCTGTATTCCCTTCAACCGTACCTACTAAACGTTTCTCTGTGCGACTGGTTCCTATGTTTAGTATTGGCACATTTGTTGTATTTTTTTGGCTCAGGATAAAACTGTCATTGATGGCGGCATTGGTTGCAATGTCAATGTTTTCATTGTGAGGGACATCAAAGGACATACCAGATCCCATTTTGACATCAAAAGTTTTGTCTCCTGTGCCGGTATTTTGGTCTGACCTGTTCCAGTTTTCCGGGAGAGTTGAAACACTTTGAGTCAAAACGACGTCTTGCACAGAGCTCTGTAAGTCTTCTGATGTGTGTGTCTGATTGCCGGTGCGAGAAACATCCAAAGCTGCCCCGTTGTCAGTTGTTGCATTCTCATCAGAAGGTGGCAGCGTTACTAAATATTGATTTTCCAGGAAGGCTTCATGGGTATTGATGAGGCTGGTGACCTCGGCGTCCTTTGCTTTTGTATTGTTGGGTTGAGGTGAGACGGTCGTACTTGTTTTATTGATGTCACTAGAATGGAACAATCCTGGCTCCTGTGTTTGATTCCAAGTGAAGATTTCTTCTGTAGTTGGATTGCAAAAGTAAGATTATTAGAGATATTCAATATGCAGACAGATCAAATAAAACGAAAGAGGAAACAACAAAATAATAAAAAAAAATATGCCAAAACAAAATAATATAAAATAATGTAAACTATGGTATAGCCTACAATAAAATAAAATCATAAAACAATAAATAAATAAATAAATAAAATAATTAAGATAAAATGGACAGAACATAATAATGTCAAATAAGATATAATACAACAAAATATATAAAATAAAATAGGATAAATAAAAAAAATGAAATCAGTTTCATACAAAACAATAAAATAAAGTAGACAATCACACTTTGATTCCTGTGGTAGACATATGTTGACACTTTCTCTCTCTCTCTTTCTCTCTCTCTTTCTCTCTCACACACACACATATATATACATACACACATACACACACACACAAACACACATTATTATGCATAGAATCTTTTTTTTTTTTTTTTTGCTCTACCTATCAATGACACAATCTGTGACAGACACAGTGATGCATTGACTACTATTCTTTACTCAGCAAATGCCTCGACAAAACTAGAGCACATGCTTAGCTATGTGTAAAATCTGTGGCGGCCCTGTGGTAGACCCTAAACATATCTACTGTATT
This sequence comes from Peronia peronii, assembly GCA_039654565.1. NCBI lineage: Eukaryota > Metazoa > Mollusca > Gastropoda > Systellommatophora > Onchidiidae > Peronia > Peronia peronii. The sequence continues at coordinate 13,046 of JBCEWB010390522.1, forward strand.
TTGAGAGTCCTTTTGGCTTTTATTATTATTTTATGCTACCAAAACTCATGTCAGGGATGACACAACATGGCGTTTTTTTTTCGTTTTTTTAAAAATCGTTTTTATTTTTGTTTATTTTATTTCTAAAGACATAGAGGCAATATGTCCAGGGAACTATAAGATATCGTTAGACAAGTTGATTTTTAATTTATTAATACGATCATCTGAAGAAAAAAAAAAGCAGGATAAATTTTCAATTGGTGGAGATCAGTTAAACCGAAGCCCTGACCACGAAGTCAGTAACAAAGTCCTGATCACGATATGATTTGTCTTTTATCAGAACATCAACACCCATCCCTCCCCTCCTCCCTCCCTCCCCCCCCCCCCACACACACACGGGCGAGGGCACATAAAAATCGCACACACTTACGCACACACACACATACACACACATTCATGCACTCACTTAATTTTACATACAAAAATATGCCACTCACCTGTCATTGCAGGTGTGGTATCTTGTCCTTTTCTGACATTGAGATTGAGCCAAACTGAACTTGCACTGACGGTTGTTGCTGTTGTTGTGTCTGCTGCTTTTGTGCTGGTATAGTGGGTGGGTGCTGCAGTAGGGACTGTGACGTCACTGTCCGACTTTGCAGAAGTGGTGATGGCGAGGATGTTATAAAGGGAGACTGTTGTATGTTTGCCTGTCCCCTCTGAGTCTGATTTGAAAGGTGAAGTTGTAGTTGCAGCATCTGTGGATCTGGTGGTTGCTGTTGATGATGTTGTTGTCGTTGTTGATGTTGTTGTTGATGATGATGATGTTGTTGTTGTTGTTGATATTGTGTCGGGCTTACGTGTTGTGGATAGTGACGTTGTTGATCTTGGCGATAATGTTGTTGATGCTGAAAGGTCGTGGGCGGTACTTGAGGCAGAGCCTGGAAATTGCTCCATCGCAGTTGATGGTGTTGATTTAGTTGTAGTGGTAATGCTGATAGGGCCTGTGGTAGAGGAAGTGGCTGAGACGAACTTGCTGTCTGATTGGACAACTGATTGAAAGATGTTGTAGTCTGGTCTTTGTTCACTGTCAGACCCGTGAAGGACGGGGGTGATTCCTGTGGACCCAGATGTTGTTGTTGTTGTTGCTGTGGTTGAAGTTGTCGTTGGTGTTGTTGGTGCTGTTGAGATGTTGATGTCAAAGCTACCAACTGATTGGGATTGAATGTCACCTGATCTCCGCTCTTTCCCGTCAGAATATTCAGATACAGGCCCGGCTGCTGTTGGTGTTGTTGTCGATGTTGTTGATGATGATGGTACATTTGTTGTTGCTGCTGCTGCTGTTGCTGTTGTTGTTGCTGTTGTAACAGCTGAGGAAACTGGACCAGCTGCACCCGTGGTAGTGGTGGTGGCATAGCTGAGAGCTTCGGATATGGAGGGTAAATCTGGCGGGACAGGTAAAACTGGGGTTGCTGAAGTTGATGTTGCTGTTGTTGTAGTTGTCGTTGCAGAACCTGATACTGATGCTGTAGCTGCTGCTGCATCATGATTATTTGCTGATGCTGGCGCTGGAGCTGCAGAAGGTGTGGCAGTGTTATTACGAAGTATCGAGGCTGGACGTTGGGCCGCGGGGGAGGCTTCTATCTGAGGAGATTTGGAGGAGAGTATAGTGGTAATATGTCATAGGCAAATTTTGCATGCGTTAATATGTTGAATGTATGAAAAGTGTACCTTTTAACCTTTTCACTGCCAAATCCTAAAATTTTTTTTTTCATTGTAGTTCTATTTAAATCAGGGAACGTTTTACACTAGTTGAAAAGCAATTTTAATACTCAAACTGTTTCTGAGATTTCGATTTGTCACCGAGCAAAAATTGTAACAGTCTGATGGAAAAATGTGATATGAGGGTTAAAATTTTATTGGTGAAGGATCTGACAGTGAAAGAATTAATGTCATAGCCTATAAAGAATGTTCTTTAAATGTGATAATATGTAAAGGAACCAAGATCGTCAAATCAAAGAGCTGCATCGGCAGTTGGATAAGGAAGAGTTCATTTGTCATGTAGTACGACCAACGCATGAGATAGCGACAGAAGTTCGTGTCCTTTGTCTGTTATTTACATCATCACCTTCAACACTTCAAAGAGATAACAATTTTATCATTATTATTATTATTATTATTATTATTATTATTGTATCTTGAATCATATCATTTCACAATTCGGCAAACATTAACATAAAATAAATTAAAAAAAAAAAAAACAGTGTGAGAAAGAGGAAGGAAAATATCAATTTTAACAGAGTTGAATGTGATGATATAAACAACGGACAAAGGGTCACACCCTTCTGTCACACTTCAGCCTAATGACTGTTGTAATTTCTCTGTGCAGTATAATTATTTGTTGACGAGCTGAAAATAGATTTATTTTATCAGCTTTATAAGAAGAGATAGCACATGGAGTATGTTAGTCTCATATTCCATTCAACTTCTAGTTTTATTTTAAGTAAGCCAGCACAAAAATGTAGCTGTGTGGCTTTTTTTCGCTCATTTTTCCTGTCAATTGCGTCATCTACAACTTCTTACGGATCTTTCTAGGCATTAAAAACGGGCTTACAACCAGAAATCTTGTCTAATTTCCTCAATTTTCCTACAGACTTTCGCGCCAATGAGAAGACTTACAGCCAATCATCTTCCTCGTGACCTTCTACAATGAGAGACCATTCTCCTTATAAGGGCAAGACTTACAGTTGACGACCTTTTCGTCACGTGGTCTGTGGCTCGGGTGCTCTGTTAGAGACCTAATGACTTTTGAATCTTCCCCGTCTCACAGTGTTTGATAACCTAATGACCTTTGAAGTTTCCCTGTCTCATACTATTAATGACCTGATGACCTTGAACCTTACCCGTCTAACACTATTGGTGACCTGATGACCTTTGAACCTTACCCCACTTACACTATTGGTGACCTGATGATTTTGAATTTTACCCTTCACACTATTGGTGACCTGATGACCTTTGAATTTTACCCCTCACACTATTGGTGACCTGATGACCTTTGAATTTTACCCCTCACGCTATTGATGACCTGATGACCTTTAGACATTACCCATCTCACACTATTTGGTGACCTGATGATCTCTGAACTTTACCCCTTCTCACACACTATTGGTGACCTGATGACCTTTGAACCTTACCCGTCGCACGACCTGGGGCTCCGTAGCCCTGTTGGTGACCAGCTCTATCCAGGAGGGTGGGGTGTCCCGGCAGGTGTGGCAGCAGTACACCACCTTGGTACGGCTGGTGTAGTAGGGACAGTCCTCTCTCACACACGGGGCTGTGGGATCGTCACCCTGGGGACAGCTGTCTGCCAAGAGGAAATACACGGGTCAACAGGCAACAAGGCGTGTCAGGGTGACATTGAGGTAAACATGCCGGAATAAAATGAAATGATAATAATATGAGATAAGACGAAATCTATTTGTCTTCAAAAGGAAATAAAAAGACAAGATAAGATAATGTAAGGTAATCTTTAGTCGTCTGTGAAAGAAAATAAATAACTCAATAGATGAGACGAAATTATATAATATAGGATGAGATAATTTGATATAGGATAAGATAAGATAAAATTAGGATGATGCAGGATAATATCAGATAAGATGAGGTAAGATAAGATAAGATGATAAGACAAGATAATATATATAAGATAAGGTAAGATCAGAATAGATTAGATTAGGTTAGGTTAGGTAAGGCTAGACTAGATTAGATTAGAACAGATTAACTTTAGCTACTTGGGTTACATGATTGGGAATTACCTGCATGGCTCGTTGAAAAATACATATATATCATGAATGCTTACCTTCCATGCGAGGGGCAGAGACATCTTCGACACACTGGCCTTTCTGACACCACTGGAGAAGAAAGCACAATAAAACAATCCTGAATTGTTCTTTTAGAAACAAGCTCAATTTTGATCCACATGAAGAAGGTTAATATTGACAGATAGCTTAACTCTCTGAAGCGATAGAGAAAAATACTGATCAGCCAGTGTTTCCTTAATGACATTTATTTGGTCGTTTGTTGCATGTAGGAACTATTCTGTAAATAAGTTCATACCATCAGCAGTCCGTTTATCAAGTTGAGACAATGTTTCTTGAGTTTGCCCTGTTCTCGATGCTATTCGTGACATTAGTGTCCGTATATAAGTGTCAATGTATCTTACACACATTATTCTATACTGTGTGTCAATCTCATTCATTTAAGTTCATGAAGCACATGTGTGCATAACTCATGTTGTCAGTCTTGAATTTCGACTTTCTTTTTCACAGGTTTATCCGGGTATCGGTTCTGTGATGCATCAAGTTCATCACCTATAACTCACCTTGCCGTTTCCACAGGAGGTTTTCTCCATAGCAAAGATGGCTTGGTACAGACCAGGCTCGTCTGGTACAGCACAGAACATACGGCGGCACAGACTGGGGTAGCCCTCGCGGATCTGCAGGCTCTATGGATATGATTGCAATTCAAGAACTTAATTGCATCTTTCCTGAGATCTAAGGATGCAAGCAGTTCGGAGAACTGTGTTTGCTAAGAAGATCTAAGGACACAGGCAAATCGGGAAACTGTGTTTGCCGAGATCTAAGGACACAGGCAATTTGGGGAACTGTGTTTGCTAAGAGATCTAAGGACACAAGCAATTCATTCTGGAAATTGTGTTTGCTGAGGAGATCTAAGACAATGGTACAAACAATTCGGGGAACTATGTTTGCCGAAGAATCGTTTTGCTTGAACACAAGGGATCTAGAGGTTATAAGGATATCCAAATAATTTAAAAACGTAACTCCATGTTTGCTGAGAACTGTGGCAAAAAATAGTCTGTGCTTGTAAAACAAACGATCTCTAATCTGCAGGCTTTAGGGATACAAGCACCACTGTATGCTGAGAATTATCCATTGGGAAACAATAATTTTGCTTGGAAACATGTTCAGTGTCGGATCTGCAGGTTCTAAGAATACAAGCAATTTAGGAGATAAACTCTGTGTTTATTGAGAAGTCGCTTTGCTTGAAAACACATGCAAATGTCAGATATGCAAGCGTTAAACTTATAGATAATGCAGAAATTTAATTGTAAAAGTGTTTGCAGAGAATTTTTTTTTTATATTTTTTTATTTTTGTTTTATGCAATCTTCGATCTCCAGGATCCAAATAGATCTAGTTGAGGAACTGAACCCTTTTCTGCTGAGAAATCATTTTGCATTAACATATATTATTTGTATAAAATATTATTTATATTATGTAATTTCAGATCTGCAGGCTCTATCAGAAGCAATTTAGAGAAATACCGGGAAAACATCATTGTGTTCGTGCTTGAAGTAGTATGAAATCTAATGCAATGTTGTTCTGGAATTTTGCTCAGCATTGATTACTACAGAACTATTCATTTTACTTAGAAAAATTACATTCACCGTTAAAATCACTTTCATCACCATAATCCACCAGCTGAAATTAACATTTCGATGAAAAATAAAAAACACCAACGCACACAACAATATTAAAAAACATTGAACTAGCTATTTGATAATAACAACCTCATAAGCGGCAACAACATGATACTGTTAACAGCTCTCAGCTACTCACCCTGCCAAAATAAGAGCCGTTGCCGAGGGCAAGTTGACATTGCAGATCAGCAGAGAAGACCTGGCCAGGACTCAGACTGGTGGACAGGACAGACATACCCATTGCTGACTTCTGGGTACATTTAACCCTGTTGGTAACATAGAGGCTCTAGATCAGCTATTTTGAAGATATTTAATGGTTTAATAATACATGTGGTGTGTTCACTGATACAGTCAAAATGCTTTAATTGATTGACAATTTGAATGAATTGAGAATAGGACAATAGTTTGGGCTGGCTGGCTGGCTGACTGATTGTATTGATGGATGGATGGATGGATAATAGATGGAATGTGGATGTATGGATGGATCCATCGATGGGTGGATGGATAGGTGGATCGAAGGATGGAAGATAAAATGGACAGGTAAAAATTATATAATCTAATTAAATGCAATGGACCAAAATGAGCATTTCGATGTTGTTATAGTCATGTAATGAGTTTTATATCGCATCATATTTCAAAACTAATGTTTCACACAGAAGGATAAAATGTACGTACTCGGAGACAAACTTTTTAAAGGCCCTTACAGAACAAGGGGAAAACTGCCACGGCCTGGACGCGAGTCGCTCGTCGTCCGGAGTTTTCAACTTCCTAGACATGATGTAATTGTCTTCATCAAAGCAGTCTTTTTCTTCTCCGTCGTGCAAAGCACTCAAGCTAGAGAAATGAAAGAAAGTATATTATTATGAAACCGTGTTAGAAAGTCGTGGTTTTTTGCTTCGATTTTGTCTGTACCTGACGTGATTTACCTGTGACATAGTATCTGATCTGACTTACCTGTGAAATAATGTCTGATGTGACTTATTTGTTATCTAGTGCCGCCTTGCATGACCGACTTGTGACCTAGTGTCTGATGTAACTTATCTGTAACCATATAAATGACGTGATCACCTACGATATAACGTCTGGCATGATTTTCTGTGACCTAATGACTGACGTAATATACCTGTGATCTAGTATATCACGTGGATTTATCTATGTATTACGATCTAACGTGACTTTCTTGTGACTTAATGTCTGGCGTATTTTGTAACCTAGAATATGACATGACTTAACTATAGTCTAGGATCTGACCTGACTTTCTTGTGACCCGGGATCTGATGCGACTTAGGTCTGACCTAACTAGAGTCTGACGTGCGTTACTTGTGACTTAGGATCTGACGTGACTTGCTTGTGACCTAGCTAGAGTCTGACGTGACTTACTTGTGACTTAGCTAGAGTCTGACATGACTTTGGTGTGACTTAGTTAGACTCTATCGTGACTCACCTGTGGCCTAACTCGTGGGCTGCAGTGGCGCCCACACTGCCTGTGTTGTCCTGTTCTATGATAGAAATGGAGGAGAGAGAACACATCCCGCCCAGTTTGGCCAGACCTGAGAATGACAAGAGATTTTCTTTTTCTCAGACAAGTAGATGACTCTCTAGCTCATTAACCCTAAAAATTCCAATCAAAACTGCTTTGATGTTATTGATATTCGTGCCTAAAGAATGACAGTTTATGCTGTAACTCTCTAGAACATCTGCCATAGCTTTCAAAATAAAATGTCGTCATGGTAAGTCTACCTCAAATCAATGTTGAAGTGAGATCGTTCTGACCAGCCCTATTACTTCCCTTTGCCAGACACAAGAGGTGTTCAACTAGTAGTGTAAAGGAGAAGAAAATCACTTACTTTACTTCTTGTCATTCGAAAGACTGATCACAAAAAATCTGATAACACTATCATTGTAATAAGAAAACATTTTCTTTACATTATGAATTTTTCCGATATTTTTCATGAGTAAAGAGCACAACTTTTTACTTCTTTAGACTACTTGTTCAACACATCTTGTGTCTAGCAAGGGGAAGTTATAAGGCTAGGCACAACGATCTCCCATTCCAGCGACCTATATCGACTTGAGCTGCATGAAGAGCAAGAATATTCATTATCAAGAGTCTGCCATTATTTCCCCAAGCAAAACATCTATGAGCTCTTTATCTTCAGTATTCTTTATTAAGGTTACTCTTAGTGTATTTTTTTTTAGGTGCAGCTAGACCTGGAGTCTATTTGGGCCTTTTGATGCATTTTTTTTTCTCTGTCTTTT
>JBCEWB010390633.1:9283-20773 GCA_039654565.1 Peronia peronii
CCCCCCCCCCCCCCCCCCCCCTCTCTCCTCCCCTCCCCCCCCCCCCCCCCTCCCCCCCCCCCCCCCCCCCTCCCCCCCCCCCCTCTAGCCCACAAAATCAGCAATTCCACATAAAATTGGATTTCAGCTACAGCCTTTTGATAGCCATTTCCACAATGTAACGATTGTGAAGACAACCTGGGGAGTGATGATTATGTTGTGTCTTGGCATATTCATCCTTCTACCAGCAGCCGACATTCCGTTGACACTTAGGTAAGAGTGAAAGAAGCAAAAAGGGCTGGTAGTGGCAAGGTGCCATTGACAGGGGGTGCCTGTACAGTCTGAGTGACAGACAACAGAACATAACGTTGGAGAAAGAAAAAGAACACTATTTTGTCAGAAGTTTATAGAAATATACTGACAACAGGATAGTGGTTTATTGGAAGTAAGAAATCTGATGTTCTGGAAGAGCCAGAAGCCGGATTGCTCTGTATGTGTGTCTGTGTGAGGTATTACTCGCGCAATGCAAATTGTTGGCGTACCAGGACGTGAAAATTGATATTTGCTCATGTTCCAAGGAGAGCAGTCTTAGGTCTAAAAGCAGTAGAAATCGAATACCTTACTTTCCTACTCTATTGTGTGTTATTTGGAGGGGAATTCAGACATAAGGTATAGCTGACGAATCTATAATCAAACCGGCCGTTTGATACATCTAGGGATAGACAACAGCAAATACATGTACAGTCATTCAAATATAAGCATAGTGTAATCAGTTCTGATAATAAGCAATGGGTGGAGGTGGGTGGGGATAGGGTTTGGGGGGGGGGGCTGGAAAGGGAGGGGGAGAAGTGGGAAGGGGGTTGAGGGGAGAAAACGAAGGGGATATGAGGCAGGGAAAATCAAAACTGTCAAATCAGAACTTATTAAATGAATAGAGCTGGAAGAGTGTGAGACAGACTATCCATGGCTTCTCTGGTAGGGAAGCCCGACGTCTAGCCGTCTCGGATAAAGGCCGAAATATTTCGGAGGTCCCGTGTGTGCGTTACGCACGTTAAAGAACCCCTGGCTGTTAAAAACCAGATGAAGTGTAGGATGAGATGTCACGTCCTGTGCCACATTTCCAAATTCCCAAATTTCTATCCACGAGAATTCTTCTCACCAAGTTGGGAACTCACTCAAAGCCGAGATAATCCTTCTTTCTTAAGTCTGAAGGGCCAGACATATTTAAAAAAAAAAAAAAAGACTGAGAGAAGTGTCGCCCAATAATAAGAAGTATTATCATAATAAATAGATCTAAATGGCGGCAAGAATCGGCAGCCTAGTGGAGGACATAAGTAATTCACTCGATTCTATAACAGACACTAAGAAAAGTCCTAACTTTCAAAATCATGAGCCACAAAAGAATTCATACACAAATTAAAATTGTCCAAAGTTTCGTATCATCGATACCTTTAGACAACGGATTCAGTCAAAAACTTCAGTTTTCTCAAAATTCGAATCTGACCACTCACTTGCATTTCTACTCCTGTGGCTGAGGAAGAAAAGAACTGGGATTGTAATGATCAATTTATAGGGGAAATGCAACGTATCGTATAGATGTTTGTGATATATTTCCGATTTATCATCATTCTCTCACACCAAGGTGCTATAAATCAAATTCATCATCATGCCTCTAACCAGCTTTAGCTCTCAAATCATGCCTTTCGCTAAACAGTACTAATAAATTCCACATTTATCATCGGGCCTTTTGCTAAAAGAGATATAGCTCTCAGTTTTATCACCATGCATCTCTCTCAGCTAAAATAAAAAGTAAAAATAAAAGCAAAAATAAAATTAATCGAAGGCAAAATAAAGTGGACATTCTAGACCAAGGTCACAAATCTGACAGCTGTCTCGGCACCAGGTACCAATCAATCCCACTAGCAAAGGCTTAGTGAGTACCAAAATGATCACTAAGCTGCTTTGTCATCGGCAATCAGTTAGCTATTGTCAGGTTGTCCGGAATAGTGTCGTGGCTATCGCAGACCAATTTTGGATGTGTTCTCTGTGGAAAGGAGTTCTGTTCCAAGAGGACAGTTCTATATGGGGAGAGAAAATGTATAGGGCACTTAATTAATGGATTGCTCATTATGTCAACTACCCTGTCGTGTTTACAAGGCTGGGTCTTGTGCTATCTAAAACTGTGTAAAATACGTCCAAAGTCAAATTTCATCAATACAATGTACCATAGCACTACAGGGCATGCACTCAGAAACTATTTTGTTATCAAACATTGAATCTGAACACCTAGCATCGTCTGCATTTCAAGTCCTCATGATGTGAAAATGATACGCTTTCACTGCCTCTACGATCTATGCTTACACGCTACCTGGAGAACACAGCCAGCAACGACAGCAAAAAAATCATGCTAAGATAGATGTATTCAATTGTTTAGAGGGGAACAACAACAAAAAATTACAAGCTGTCGTTTAAGTGGAGCGAAGATTACCACTATAGATGTTTTTTTTTTTTTTTGGTCATGCATCGATGGCACGAAAGAGAGTAGTTAGAATAACAGGGAAGAATGTATTAAGGTGAGCCTGTCCTGAGCTGGCATACTGCATTTCAAACCAGGCCAGTTACATTTCTCCCGCCAATGTAAGCTTTTCTATCAATCTCTTGAGAGCAAGAGGCTGTCCTACAAGACATATTCTTTCATTTACAACGAAATGAAACTTTAGCTTACCGTTTAGATGTGGGGAAGCTTGCCATAATAGATGATCTCTTGAGAAAGTATTCGTGGCGGTTATGTTATGGCACGTTCGTTTCGTTTGGTGAGTGCATAACATCAAGGGAAGACCACCAATACCAGGACAAGAAGTACCAGCGTGCTGTTCTCTCAACTATAGTACATGTATATAACCAAGCGGTCTGTAGGGTAATGTTTGATTTTCTCTTTGTGATTATGGTGTATCCAAGGCACACAGGTTTGGATGCCCCAGAGCAGACGCCATCCAGGAAAACAGGGATTAGAGAAAACAGAAATCTTTTTTTGTGGAACCATTCAATACAGTGTCTGTGAACTCTGTGCCTCAACAATTGGTCTTTATTTACACATGGGGACCAACATCAGCAAATGACCCGCCTGCCACCTTATCCATCGGACACGTCGGGACAACCCAGTAATTATCTTTCCTATTAATAGATCTGAATCTTTGCTTGTACCTCAGGCTGACCCAAGTCTCAGACACAGGAATCAGATCGGAACAGTCTTATCCTATTCAACAATTGCGTCGTAACCTTTCTAATCTCACTATATCTCCTCCTGCGACTCTTAAAAAAGACAAAATCGCAATTATTATCGAATAACCCTAGGCCATGCCAACTCGTCCCTGTGTTTCCCCAACTGGTCATTAAGCTCATGTGGTGAAACAGAAGAGAGCGTTCCTGACACGTGAACAAACAATACTGATTGTTCTAATATGATCAAAATATTCCTGAAGTGGCGGGCTGATATTCTTCAGCGATGACAAAAACAGACTAATTACGTATTTTTTATTTTATTTTATTTTATTTTATTTATTTATTTATTTTTGTTCTTCCACATGTTGTTACATGGGACTTTTTTATTTTCTTTTTTCAAACAAGTTAGTTTAAATCATTCTCAATAATCTTGAAACCGAAATTCAGCAAGATTTTGCTCTCAAAGAGCAGTTTGTTAGCAGCAAGAACAACTAAAAGGCTTACCACAAAGTTTATAAGTTTCAGATCTGCAGCAGATAGCACTAGTTCCCTGAAGTAACCTAGATTTACATTTGTTTTCAGACTGTTTTTATTTTGTTTGTCTGAAAATAATTTGCCAGCAGGCGTCTCGTTTTGTTTGGAGAGCACAGATTTCGCAAGAGGTCTTTGGAATTGGTTATGCACGACCATACATATAGTGAGCAGTTAAAGCCCGGCTGACATTTCTTCACCATCCCAGCTGTTGTTAACACCAACAGTCTGCAAAACATCTGTCCACGTGTACCACCAGTGCCCCTGTATGTCAAGGGCATAGACTTATACAACAGATTCTACTGACGAATGCAGATTCATAGCCCCCTTTTTTAATGCGTTTTTTTTTTTTTTTGCCTGTTTGTTTATTTGTTTTGTTCATACTTACTGTCTTGCCTAATTGTACCAGTCAACGGAGTGTAAAGAAGGGATGAGCTACCGAGCTCTTTTTGCTCCGCCATCTAGTCTGTCAGGAAGAGAGAGAAGGAGGGAGAAGGAGAAAGAGAGAGGGAAACGATATCTCATCTTCACCCCTTCTTTATTTATTAGATCAACAAGAAGACACAAGGACATTTTTGTTTTCATATTTCACAGGCGTTAACCTCTGTGCATCGTGTCTCCAGTATTCTGTTCTCTGTATGTCTCTGCGCTCCTTATCGATCCTTTTTAATCTTGCTGGTCGTGCATCTCGGCGATTCAGGGTTTCAAACGATCAACAGCTGAGAGAATTACGAGTTATGAACGATCGGCTACAAGGCAGTATGTATGAGCACTGGGCCTTGTCGATCAAAAACGCATATACCGAAAAATGTATAGTCCAGGGACTCCCACCAGTGAAGCGTCGGGTAGCCTTACTCGTAGTGGTCTGGGATGAAATTAATTTCAACTCATTAGTGACATTTTTCATGCTCTTAAATTTTTTTTGTTCTGTTTTTATCTCAGTGTTTCTTTTTCTTTCCATCACAGAAAATGAATGTAAATGAAGCCATTGATAGTAGGGGGCTGTGTGGGTTTCAAGCTTTTGAATAGGGAGTCGCGATTGCAAAAAAAAAGGATGGCAACTGCTGTTATAGTCTATGACAAGATTCAGTCTACTGCCAGGTGTGTAACTGTTTGGATTTAGATGAAGTTGGTTTAAATTTGAACCATTCAATGAAACTGGCCGTCCATTTCTTTCTATACCATTCTTTCCTCCTATTTTCCTTGCAAAGAGAATGATCTTAATAGGCCACTTAAATTGTTAAGTTCATTCTCTTTCCTGAGGTCTTCTAATCTTTGTCCTATTCATATGCGTTGCATGGGCCAGTGTATCGGACGCAGTCGACCGAAGCATCGCTATCACAGGCTCTGCAGTTATCATTTCACTGTCAGTGAAAATAGCTTGAATTTTACAAGAAATAGTTGGGGGGGGGGGGGGGGGAACACGCTCCTCTTGTGAACTAGTCTCATTGACCTTTTTTCGTTCTCTTTCCTATATAAGCTTCTTTATTTTAATTTTTTAAAAAAATGTCTCTACATGTTACCTAAATACATGTATAGAATACAACAGGCAACAAAAAATAAATAAATAAGTAAACTGACTTTTTTTTTTCTAAAATTGCTCGTTATTGTGACATCAATTGCTGGCATTAAATTCGTAGATCGAGCCATATTATTACAGAAACGCAGCTCTACAGTGCTGGCAACTATACACGTTTGTTGCACAACTAACGGGATAATGAGCCTAACTAACGGATGCCAACGGGAGTCCGTGAGCATTTCCGTTGATCATCATAAGGGACAACAACGCCTTAGTCGTCGGAAACCATCGCCAATGACAACAACAAATTTAACGGTTATGACTGCCACAGAACAATACCAATACTGTGACGCCAGACATAATACTGTTTTCTCCCATAGACAACATAATAATATGTCCCTGGTACTTGCACTCCACGACCGCTGCGTTCTGTGTCCTCTACTCAAACGGCGACTCGTAAATCGATCCACGTAACATTCATATGACCAAGCACGCACTCTCTTTAAGTCGGCACTGCACGAACTTTGCCTGATTGCAACTCCAAAATAGCATGGAAATCTCTTTCCTTTCTTGTCTTTCAACAAAGGACTTTGACGAACAGGTGCCGTCGATATAACACAGCAGCGCTTCCCTCCAGTTTATTTTCACATGCTAAAACTGCAAGCTTCGATTGCCACATTTTTGGAAGATTTTAAAGGATAAGGATAAACCGAAACAGTCGATATCACTAGGGAGTTTCTGTTGATGCTTGGGATTTCATTGTTTATTATTCTTGTTTCAAGCTTCATTCAAAGGTGCGCTTGCTTTCAATCGTCTGCAAAAGTTATTGTGTATTCATACATATATACCAAAGTTGTTGTTATAGATATAACTCCCAACATTGTTTTAAATTCCCCTTGATGATTTGTCACTGTTGTAAATTAATGCATATTCCAACACAACGCAGCGTCAAATATTAAGCTTAGAATATCAAAGGCTGGGACCATTGATGAAAAAGAAGATTATGTAAGTGGACTTAAATTTAAGGTGTTCACATAGTAATCATTTGGTTATCTAGATGGCTGCACAGAAGTTGAGAATATGTGCATATGGACTGATCATCGATCCAGCTCGGGGGTGATCAATCAATAGGAATCAACAACTGGTGTACAACTAGATACTGACCCTCTCTAGGTGACCAATCAATACCAACAGTAGTGACATCCGGTCACTTGAAAGCCTTAATGCCTTGCCATGTGAGGGCTCTCAGACCATGGAGAAACTTTCTGTATGTTGAACTCCGCTGTAGTGTAAGACTAGTAAATTCACCATATTGTTGGTAATGCCAGCAAAAATGTCATAATTCGAATGTATTAGGGATAAATACTCCATTTCATGTTAACCGACTACTTGCTATTGTGGGAACAAAAAACCCTTCCTTTACAGTCGCCACTAAATATGAGAATACTAAAGGCTCTCAGCTAATGTTATCACTGCCAAAGGTTTTTAAACAGTAATTAAAATACTTGTTATGCCATTGACGACTTCAATTCTCATCAGTGACATCTGCACTGGAAAAAAAAACTATATCAGATGGTAAGACAGCCTTCATGGCGTTTGAGCCGAATATTATGACCAAATATAATAGTATAAATAGGCCTCTGATTAATATCATCAACTGGCAAGTACTCTTGAACTGTTGCTATTTTATTATCCTCATTTTCTTAATTTTAGAAATATCTGGGTTTAGCTGCTTGGCTGTGCTTGACAATTATTGTAAAATATATCAGCCATACAACACGGCAACAAAACAAACTTCTATATATCCATTATGTAAAATACCCGCGTCTAATGTGGAATGTATAAGTCAAAATCGTAGAAATACGTAAACAGGAGGACCCACTTCAACAAATACGGAAAGATTAATGAACGCCTAAAACAGTTACCTGTTTCAAACTGATCCTGTTTCCAGACTGCCTGCAGGCAGCTATCTCAGATTCCATAATTTATCATTAACCTGGTACAGACTTAAAGGACCTACTTTGATACCAGCATATGCGTAGAACTGGTTTCACAACATTGAAAACGAAAAATATATTGGGTGTTTCATATGAGATAATAAGTTAAGAACCCACACGAATTTTAATACAGACAAATGTTCGACCAGGACGGGCAATCCCATCAAAGGACATTGGGAAGTCAACTCTGTCTCAGCATAATACAATCATCTTGTTTTGAAAATTGCTCCGGGTCTCAGAGAGTCAAAAGCCACAAATACCCTAATGTGGACACTGGGTCAGATCTATTTAAACCCTTAACCTCCCCCTACCCCCCCCCCCCCCTCCTTCCCCCGTCCATTTTCCGGAGCACATGAGCAGTAAATGTGTGCTCTTGAATGTTAAATACTTACGAAGCGTGACACACAAAAGGGTCTCTAGCGTAAATTAGCAAATCACTTTTGCCTTGAAAACACTGTTTGAGAAATAGCAAAAAAAAAAAATGTAGTTTTTAGTGAACAAAATAATATTGTACCTAGAGATGTGGGCAGATGATTGAAGCGATGACGAAAAGGCGTTTTGTAAACGCACATATTATTAGTTCCTCCAGTTTCCGTTGCTATTTCCAGCGTAAGACATCTGTAAAAAGGCTACTGGTTAGCGTTAAACTTTACCCTCGGGTTATCTGTGATAAAAAAAAATAAGCCCCCCAGGCCAACCAAAAGGACATCTTGATCCGGCATTTTTCCTACTCGACACTGCGAAGCGAGTTTGGGTCGAGTTATCTTGTACGGGATTCCATAACTTCAGGCATTCCCATCAACATAGTTCATAATCTCTTTTTGTCATCGATCGCATGCATGCAAAAGATGCCATACTCTTACAAACTAATAGCTCCAAATATGCCTTTGTTCATGGGAAAAATAGCAATAAAACAGCAGCTTGCTGAAGAGACACCTTTAGTGGCTGCATTTTTCTCATGATCTTCCAATAATTAATCCTCGCTCAGATCTGCTCTGCTTTTCACATAGAAGATGGAAGTATCCTAGGTAGTCCATGTTCCCACATATGTATCATTTCTGTAAGAGGACTGTGCCGATCAGCTTTTTAAGGTTACGTCATCGTCACATGCGGATGTCGACAGCCCTAACATCTCGCTAAGGATCAATAGATCAAGCAAACAAAGTGGCACGCAGAAACTTTACAAGTTGTAAAGCAGAGATGTAGCAGCAGATGGATATGCAGACTTAAGATACCGGCAAAATTACAGTGAACTCACCAATAAAGGCCTTTTAAATGCATCGATTCGAATCTTCTCATAGAAGACAGAGAAGCAAGAAAAATGCCGGACAAGTTGTGAACGAGTAGAAATGATTCACAGAGCTAATAAATTATCCAACAGGGACCCCTTAGGCCGGCTTAGGCTATGATTACTGTGATCCTGCCAGAGGGAATTAAATCAGAAGTTATTAAACGAAGTGAAGGGGACAGAAGCTCATGGTAAGGAAGGAGCTCCATGGTGATCCAGAACTCGATTGTTGATTTCATCAGATCCCACACCGTCTTGGTCAACATCCAAATACAAACATTGGAAACTGTACAGAATAGAGAAAATGTTTGCTGCAGTCTCGGTATGCATGAATGCATGTCTGAACAAACAACCCAAAACAGCAAACAAACATGAAATCGTGGTCTTCAGTATAGTTTGTTTGTTTGGATTGGGATTTAACGGCACATCAGCATGATTTAGCCACGTTGCGCTAGGATGCCTGAACTAGGAGCGCGCGGTACTGTTTTGAACGACAAATATACAACTCATCAGATGGCCAACAATACAGGCTGGATAATCACTTTCCTCCCAATTGTTCTTACTTTCTTCGTTCTTTCCTTTCAAGTTTGCTCTTCTCCCATCCTGTCAATGTTCCTCTAATTTCTCCTCTTCGATCTGCTTCTCATCTCTTCATTCACATAGCAGTTTATTAAACCTAGGCGTGCCAAGACGCCGATCTGGCCAAAGGCTTGCTCATTATACTTTGATTTAGAATATCTCTCCAAATAATATACCTTATTGTAAGAAAATACTCAGCTTTCTAGTCTGTATTTAGACAAACTCATTCTGAAATATGAATAAATTATATGATACTAGAAATTCTAGTGCACCAGAAGTACATGTAGTATCCACTGATTTTTTTTCAGGGCTAAATTATACAAATACAAACTAACAGACTCGCAATGCAGGAAACCCATGAAAAGCCTCACTTATTCCAAGCCAGCCTTTTCTTTTCAACATAGCACATACTTGTATTGTGACTATAGATTTGAGCTTAAATGTCTATTCTGCAGCTGTTTGAACGTTGTTAAAAACAAGACGCCAGCTGAGGCACAGTAAAATCTACAGTGAAGCAGATGTAAGATAAAGACTAGGAGTGAGATGCTGTTCAGGATAGGCACATACCTTTGCCATAAAAAATTAATGTCATTTGCTGACTTAAAACCAATTGGACCTTTTTCTATACAAGGCAGCGCTGTGCATTTTGCGGCGATATTTGGTATTACAATAGACGTCACGACCATGGCAGTTCTTTCCATACCTTTCTCGCTAAAGAGATAGAGCCACCTAATATTTGATGGAAGACCGCGAAAGAGAGCTTTACAGCCAAATCTGTTTACAGCCTAACTGTATCTTACTAAAGCTTAATGAACAAATATATCAAGATTATATAAAGATTAAATTATTTCTGGCTGGAAATCCTAGGATCAAAATTAACAGCATAATTAGTAAGGATTAGTGATTACAAAATGAGTTAATGACTGAATTGGTTTTCATTGTTTGGTCACCATTACTTCTTTGTCTTCAATCCTTTCTCCTTTTCTCTTTCCTTATGAGATAACCACCAGCAGGAGGTGGAAAGGCGTAATGAGGACGTAACATACTCTCTCCTTCCCCATCCTCCCCACCTTCCTGCTCCCTAATGGTCTCTATACAGGACAAGCAGGTTATTTCACATGGAATAACCCCCGGGGGGGGGGGGGGTATATAAGTAGGTTCTTCGCTTCCACCTGCAGGCGGTGATAGCCTGCCATTAGTGGGATGTCTCTCAAGGAATGCTTCCTCGACATTCCAGGGGTGACATCTCTTCTCTCTTTCCTTGCTCCTTCTTCTGTCCCAACCTCGTTCCTCTCTTCTTCTTGAGGTGTAAACATATCTTAACGTGTTTGGCACAATATATCCGTTATCATGCTGATGTGCCTCTAAACCCCAACACAAACAAACAAACCACATGGAATAAATTTAACGAAAACATGAGTTGAAAAATATCCATCTTTGTAAATTTTCTACCGATTGATGATTTTCATATACGTATTACTCTGTTTGAAATATGGTACCAAAGCCAAATTTCCTAATGTGTTAGATATCTTTAACTTGTGAAAATTGTGGAAAAAGTGAGAATTTCAGAAAAATGCGGGATAGTCGAATCGTCTTTTAAACCGACCAGAAATCATTTCATTAATGTTTGACCAGCAATCGCCATCGGATAAAAATTCGCATTCTAAATTCCTCCACTATCCTTCTATTAAATCATAAATTTCAGAAGACATTCAGCAGCAAGCCATATGTGGCAGGACATTGTATTCGCATGGTTCCATAAGCAAGTCAAACAAACTGAACGTACAGTGATAATTCAGGGTTGAAAATGCATGCGATGTCTGTGTATCAGGCACTTGCCACCTGCAACCTGACTAGCTTTGTGATGCCGCCATCACTGTCACTATGAAAAAAATAATAATAAAACACCAACAAAAAGGTCCAAAATCTAGTTTCACTCATACCAAAATACAGGTGATGACTCCAGTTTTCTTAAAACTTGAAAGTGATCACTTAGTGCCGACTCCTTTCCTACTACCCATTTCCTCTCCTTTGAGATCTGGCATGTCCCTGTTCTAGTCTGTTTCATTTTTCCCTCCTTCCCCCTTCCTCCAATCCCTCCCCTAACACCTCTCCCCTAGGCCTACTCTCATCCCGTCAAACATCTCTTGACTTTCCTTGCACTTCCACTGCTTTTATTTGCCTAGCGTTTCTTTCCGTCCTCAAAAATTCCTTTCCTGCTCTTTCCTTTATCCCACTCTCCGCTCTTCAATCTGATGTGCATGGGCGGAGTGTTTCTCATACAATCCCCGTTGAGCACTGGCCATCCATCCATCCATCCATCCATCCATCCATCCATCCATCCATCCATCCATCCATCCATCCATCCATCCATC